>JAODTR010000021.1:2491377-2508995 GCA_025399935.1 Amblyopsis rosae | reverse complement strand
GGGGGTAAGGGGCTTTATTACAAGAGAAGGAGAAGCTGATAGTTGCAGGTGCAAGTCTGACACGGGGGCAGCTTTGCGGGTCTTCACAAAGGGGATATCCATTGCCTGCGTTTAATCAGAGCCAGTGGGATGGGATGGAATTCATTGCTCTTTGATGGAGAGCACTGTTATGAAGATGGACAGTCACTTTGCTCTCTAAGTGAAACCATCGTTTAGCCTCAATTCCCAGAGAAAAGGGCCATTTGTTATCCACAGGGGAGTGCAGCAGGGGTGGTTATGCTACTAGGTGGAGGCTGCATGCATTTTCCACACAATTACATTGCATAGGCATACATATATAGTGAGGGAAAACTGACTTTGCTAGGCCCCAACTGAAATACAATATAGACTTTGAATAGTATACCCATGAGTAAGACTCAGTGTCGGTATGTACTTGTGGACATGCTTTTGTATACTGTCTGGACTCTGGATTCATTAGTATGTTTGTATTTGCCTCATTCTGCATGTGTTTTTGATGTCATTCACGTAATGCTTGCGCTGTATATGAGCTTGTGTTACTGCCATCACTTTCAGCTATAGTTCTAACTGGGTTAACTGTCAGTCACTTTTTTTTACCACTACCTAAATGCTACAAGTCTATTATGTTTTTTATTAAATGAGGGACCTATCAGCATTCAGTCCGCCGTTACAGTGGTGACCTCTACGGCGGGTACGGTTAGGATTTATTTGAGGAAAGCTTTATCATAGGGCTCCCTCACTAACTGGAATAGAATGAGCCTTGTCAAAGCAAATGACATGGTGAAGAAGATAAGTGCAAATGTTGTCCTAATTCCTAACTCAATCATTCAAAGGGATGGGCATTACAAGATGTATCATTCTGACAATGAAGCCCTTTTCGCCCTGTTCATGAATTTGGACGCAAATTCCAACATGCTAAGTGGAATGGTGTCTGAAAGGTTAATATTTAAGAGAAAACTTAATTGGCTGGACACATATTCTGTATCTGACGTGATAACTCATAAATTAAAAGTAGGTCTAATTAATGTGTGGAATTAATGTTGTCATAGACACAAACACATACAGTAACAAATAACGTTAGAGGATGGAAATTAGCTAAATAAAGTTCACAGTAATTACAATTTTTCTTACGCTAACATTAGTTTAGGCAAGTTTGACAGGAACAAAACACATCCTTACACTTGTGGTATCAACTTTCAGAATTTCTCTAACTTCTTGTTGTACATGTCAGTGTCTACGCTTGGAAGGTTTGCATTGTGTCGTATCTGTGCTTTTCTGTCTGGGTTATCACATCTTTGTTGTGTTTAACGGTATCTACAGCGCCAGGCCGCTGATACCAGCTTGAGTGGTCAGAGTGTTAGCACTCCCCAATATCTATTACAATTAGTTTTTGATTAAGGAACCCTGTGCGGCTGTTTGAAGTCTTTAATGTTGTGTCAACTGGATGATGATGGAGAGAGGAACATGTACGCCTCCCAGTAACAAAGCGGCTAGTAAAAGGCTCCAAGTGAGTTATTTTATCTTCCTAATGGAAACCAGATGACCTCGCCTGTTTTTTTCACTGCCTATAAAATGTTCAAGTTTTTCTTTAGGTTAAATTAACTCTTACTTTTCTCCCACATGTATAATACATGCCAGTGGTTTCAAAACTGTGGGCTGGGGTGGTAGGCCGCAAGGGATGGGGGTGGGGTCTGTGATATGATTGATTAGATTTTAAATGACAGTATTTACAATATCTGTTCTTTATAATAATAACTAATCTACAGATATACAATTTCCATAAAATTTTCAGTTTGTTTTAAAACAGCATTTCATTTTTAAACTATGTTTTCTGTATTAAGTCAGAAAGCTGAAGAACAGATTTTTGTTTGCACAGAAACAAAGCTGATAAAGTTTTGTAAACCAAACTCACTGACAACATGCTTTTGCTCAGTATAATATTATATTACTCTCATTGCAATAAAATACATATTACTGCATTAATTTGAAATCATAAGGTAAATGTATTACTGAGTCTTATGTTAATCTTTCACATGGAACAACAAAACGACATACAGTGCATCAAAACAAATCAAGATGTGTTGTACTGTGTTTGAATCAGGGCTTACTAAACGTTGGGAATGTTACATTTTAGTTTTTCAGTTGTGCTAATTAGGCCCACTGTTGTGACCCATTTTACAATATAGGGGAAGTATTTATTTCACACCACAGCTATTTTTGTTTCTAACTAATGCTTAGTTAATCATGAAAGTAGACTCACCTGGTAGTCTCACATGTTGCAATTATTTACTCATGTACAAATTAATTAAAGGATAATTATGATAAATATATTAAATGTCATCATATAGGCTATTAGCTTTCTTGTTGAAAGGAAATACAGATATATATAGTAGCAACATTGAATTAGTGCTCATTTGCACACAGGCAAGCAACATAGCTAATTGCAAAGAATGGGCAGATAATATATTTCAGAGTGGACTGTTATAAAAATGTTTTAACTTTTTACTTGATGATAGAATGGTAAAATGAAATAAAAGCCAAAATAACTAAACTAAATAAAATTCAAATAAGTATTTTATCATGTTTGACCCTAACTTTATTTATAATGATGTAATCGGCAAACTTTTAATGATATAGGTTTTTGTATGAGAAATGTACCATTCTGCTGACATTGCACAAAAATACATGCACAAAAGAAATAATAGTGTACTATACATACTGTAGACATGATTAATAGCATTGAACATTAATAAAACATGGAATGTTTAATTGAAGTGAAGAAACAAAATCACAAACTTGTATATAGAATGAAGCATATTTTGTTTTAAATAAGTATTACATAAATTCTTTAATGTGTTTTTCAATACTTCACACTTACAGCACATGGAGACTGTTCCCATACTATATTAAAACAACTAAATTCCTGACATACTGAAGGTCTTTACAATGTTTTACAGACTGCTGTGGATTGTCTGCGCTTGCTGTCACAATCACAAATGAGGAAGATAAAAAAAGTTTCTGGCATGCAAACCAGCTGATAAGTTTCAGTTTGTTTAGTTTTGCTATAGTTTACTTAATCTTCTGGCTGGAAATGACCTTGTGAACTTGAGGTCATTGCATTTTTTGCTCATATTCCTCCATTCTGCTCCTGACAATCAATAATCAACTCTGTATAATGCCACAAATGCACAAATTGACTTGTTTCATCGCATTACTGTGCTGTGAAGTGTTTGTGTGCTCTCTAGAACATTCCGGGGGCATGCTCTAGAACCAGTGCGTTCACACATCACAGGTCAGAGGTTGCTGTCCTTAAACAATTACATTCACTCTTTAGCACCAGCACGAACCTGCATTCATCTAACATGCTTTTTGTGCACACATAGCCTCTAACCTGGCCAGCCCTGGCTTAATCATTACCTTTATCTGCTTGTCATGAAGGTAACCATTAATAAGTGTTTACTTTCCGATGACCTCTGAAACTGTGTGTGCAGCCTTTGCCCAGAAAATGTCAACCCTATCAGAGCATTTGGCTGGATTTCTTCCTGTCAAAGTGTCTATACTCTTAGACTACTGTTAACATTCTCAGTGGGCTGGTAATAAAATATATTTTATAGCTTACTTAGTACAATGTATCACATTTACAAGTGCTGGGTACTAATAATGACCTAATGAAACAGAAAATAAATATGCAATGAATAAAGAAAGAAACAAAGTTGGTACAGAATAGTTTAGTTCGAAGTATGTTAGCTTGGGTTTGAAGCTTTAGGTCAATATTACATTGAAACTGTTAAGCTTGTTGAATATAGCAGTGTAAGTTACACACATAATAGCCTCTGGTTTTGCAGTGTTTGCCATAAGGTTGGTTTTATAATCGCTTACATGCTCAGCTGACACTTAACATTTCTATACCTTTTCAAATAAATAACCTGTACACTATATATAACACTATGTATTGTTCCCACATTGTGTTAATTTTGATGGGGCTTGACAGATGTACATAAAGTACAGTAGCAATTGTAAGGTAAACGTAAAGGTAAAGGTAAAGGTAAAGGTGCTTTTATTGTCACATACACATACATGTTGCGAAATTCATCCTCTGCATTTAACACATCCCTCAAGGAAGCAGTGGGCAGCCACTGTGCAGTGCCCGGGGACCAACTCCAGATTGGAGCCAGTGTCACTTGAAGGTAGCTTGTGGCATTTCCACAATCTGGCCAGCACCTACTGTAAATACAAGAAGAAAGAAGAAAGAAAGATATGAGCATATAAACAAAATATTCCAGAAATACAGAAAGGAAAAACTGTGGAATCCTGCTATTTTCCAATGACCAGCTGTGTTTCTCATCTTTTGTTTAGCTGACGCAGAATGACGCCTGAACAGTAGTGTGATGCCTGATATATAGCTGAGAGGTGTCCTGACGCAGTGATATCTGTTGGTGTCCTCGGGAAGCCACGGAGTGTCAATTACAACGGCAGATACTTTTTTATGAGCGTCTACGTCCGCGCCCAGACGGTGTGATAAATAACACCTGACCCTACGCCAGCCGATGTGCTCTCTGCAGGACCCTACACATGCCACTAGGAAATAACAAATCCACACAGACAGAATGGGGCACAGCTCAAGTGGACAGGCGACTTTTTGGATGAGCAGCCGCGACACAAACAAGTCAAAGAAACAAGTGCTATTTCACTACCGGTGTTTACTTTGTGGCAATGCTGAGACTTCACATCAGGGGGTGTCATGGCCGGCCTTGCCGTTGTTACTCATGCCGCTCTCTGATGAGGAAAACAAAGCCTTATCCCTCGCTGCACGTGCTCTGTGCGTCCAGCGTGAGACAGAAAGCAGCAGGACGGTCTTGCTGGAGCTCCCACCGTGCCGCTCTGAGAGTAATCTCTGTTGACTGAAAGCAAGCACGGGCATTGGGTCACTTTCTCTCACAGGCTTCCAGTGTAATGTGCCACTGCGGCAGGCCAGCACAGCAGATATTGCTGATGCTCTGGAACCAGCATAGGCCTCTCTGTGGTCATGAGTGGCTTGCCCAATGCTGCGAGGTGAGAATGACATCTACTGTAGCATTTTGCCAGTGCGGGGCAAATATATTCTCTTTTTTTGTATGTGCATGTATGTGCACTGTGTGTGTGTGCGTGTGTGCGCGCGCACGCGTGTGTGTGTGTGTGTGCACATAAGGGGCAAACGTGGGAGTCCCATGAAGTGAATGGTGCACTGAGCAACAGGCAGACACATGGGCAGATGTGTGTGGAGATAAATGAAATAATAAATCATTTCCTGTCTGGGCCCAAGGCATTTGCATTCCTGAGCATACGCTCCAAGGAGACACGGACCTACGGTGGGTTTAACCCAGCGCGGTGGATGGATACAATATACAGTATGTGTGCATTTTTTGCACTCGCACGACTGTCCTTGTGTGCATGCACGTGTGTATTTTACTGTATGTACAGCAGTGTTGGGCAAGTTCTCAGGAATTGTAATAAGTTACTATTTACTTATTATTCCTTCAAAAATAAATAATATTGCTTAATTTATTACTGGGTATTAAAAGTAATTTGTTACGTTACTAGTTACATTACTAGATTACTTTCACAATCACTACCTTGTCTCACCTTCCGAAAAATGACAACCTGTGTAGCTAGCTCATTTTAGAATTGAATCCTCTTTATTGGAACAATAATGAACCTTAGGATTCAACAATCAGCCACAGTGAAAACATTGTAGTCTTTCAAAACAGATGATTGACAGGTTGGTTCAATTAGCCTACCCTAAGTTTGCTAGGACCAGAAATCTCGTTATTGTAACGCAGTAATGAAGCATTAGTAACATAGCATTAGATGGATTAGTAATTGTAATATTATTACCGTTTTTGAAATAGTAATTAGTTACACTACTACTGAAAAAAGTAATAATATAATTAGATACTCATAACTAGTTACTCCCCAACACTGATACAGTACCACAAGCTATAACAACATTTTAACACATTCCCTGGTTATCGCGGTATTCCACAAGTCACGGTGCCCCAATTGTGTTCTACACTGTGGCTTTTAATACTCTGGTGTAACTTGTGAAAAGTAGCAATATTACCTTACACACAAACAGCTGCTGGTAACTTTCACCTTTTGAAATGCAGGGACAAGCAACGACAAGCATTTCACAAGGCTGTCTGCTCCAACATGGAGTCCGGGGAAAGGGGAGGGAGGGGTGAGACATGTCTTACAGTATGTGTAGGCAGGGAATGTTTGATCTGAGTAGACTCTGGGTTGTCTCAATGTCAGCAGCACATGTCACTCCCCATATTTGTGGATCAGAGGGTCTCCCATCCACTTTCCGTGGCAACAGCGTGGGCATCCAAGTAAGCACACACACACAGTACATTTGAATGCAGGGTGACATTATCCAAGATTAGTTGTTTTATATAAAATATAGAATTCTTTTACTGGCTACAAGTGGGCAAATATGGCAACACAATACAAACCAGACCCCCTGGCGCACACTAAAGAATATGCGTATGCTATGCTGAACAGCTAAGTTCCCACAGTGTTGATGTTGCACACTTACTATCTCACTTCGTGGCCTCAACATAACCAGTAAGGGACTTTCCCATGAAGTGTTCAGGGAGGTTCTGGCGAGGAGACGCGGTGGGAGTTTCTGAGTGTGTGGGAGGGAACGCGGGGAGAAGAGACTGTCATCACTAATTCCCAGCCAGACAGCCAGAGAAGTGTTGACTAACTAATGACTGTGTTTAACAAGTCAAGTGTATCGTGCTTCAGGAAACACAGCTGGATATGGGCCCTGTGCATTGAGTGACTCTGTGAAAACAATTCATTGTCTTAAGCATTATCCACCCACAGTTTTCACTAGGCTGGGACCTTTTGAGGATATGTTCTAAATTAATGGATTGCAGGAGTGTGTTGAAGTGGCAAAGGGATTTTTTTTCTTCTTTTAGGGCGACTTGATAACTGGATAAGTCAGAGAGGCAAGTGGAGTAGGAGAACCTATTTCAGACTGGTAAATGAGTGAAGTCAAGAGTAGAGAACATTAAAGCTGAATCCCCTGATTGTGTGCATCAAAGAGCAGGCCACTAGGGGGGAGGGGTAGGGAACAGCATGAGCCTATCAGCAGCTGGCATGGGGAGTGTAGGAGTGGCATGTTCTCTCTTAGTTTCAAACCAAAATGTGTTTTCTCATGTATCAATGCTAGTTTGGTGCCAATATAGTGGGAATGTGACTCATAAATGAACCCTTAGTTCTGTTCCCAGTATAGGTGATAGTCCAGCAACTAACAGCTGTATTCATCCGCAACAGACTTCCATTGTTTCTTAGATACATACTTCTAACATGTCTACAAAGCTAATAGTCTTCAACATACTCAAAATCGTCTTCAAAATATTCAAAATTGTAGTTGTAAAATGTAATTTACTGTATATTTCAATTTATAATCCAAAACCTTAAACACTACAAAAATTTCAATTGGAGTGGCTTTTTAATTACATATTACATGTACAGATTGTGATCAGCTTTAGACAGTGTAGGTATGTTTCAGTCAAACAATAGTGCATGAAGCCACCAAGTGGCCAGTATGTGGACTTATCTGTCTGAACTACGACACTTGGTCTATACATGAGCTTACAAGGCCACGGCCAGATTCATCTTGTTCTAACAAAAAGATACCAACATTATAGTGGACTCAAGCATACGTTCTTAACATGTTAGCTAACTCTACGTCACATTTGGGTGCGAGATTTGGCAGCAGAAATAATGTAGCAGAACAGGGCAATGGAGCCAGGCACATTTTTTATATTATAACTACAGCCATCTTGGCCACACCAGGCCCATTGTATTACTCATAAGAGTGTATTCATAAGTCATTACACATGCCAAGTTTATGTTTGCCTATAATGAGGGGGGAGAGGAATTCACTTTTACAACAGTGCCTTAACAGTGAACTAGTTTTTATTTTATTTTATTTTATTTTATTTTATTTTATTTTATTTTATTTTATTTTATTTTATTTTATTTTATATACCAATGAGCATTTTTCTAACTATCATTATAACCAGATGCTGGTTACAGTGCATTCAGACAATGTGATGTGAGAGAAACATTGGCCTTGTTCATGGCCCCTGTATTATAAGCCTACATTGGTATTTAATATTATTGTTATTATTATTATTAGTAGTAGTAGTAGTAGTATTATACCGGTACATTCCCTACACCTCTGTGCCAAGTCAGTACAACTATCTAACTCACTCATTAAGTTTTTATATGTGCTATCCGTATACTGTATGTTTTATTATACTAAACTATTTATTTTGAACTGAATGAACTGTTCTCGCAGACCACCAATATACACAACAGTCACAGACATACAGTGCAGGTCTACAACACATACACACCAAACATCTGTGAGGAAGCTGTCCTAAGCTACTTAAATCTCTGCTATTTGATAGTGTTTGTGAAACGCTTACTGGTGACCTGTGCACGCACATTCCTTAAGCTATCCACATGACTGAGGCAAGTGAAAGGCCTTTTTAGGCCCTAACTGTTGCCAGAGTGCTCCTTATATTACTGATGATATCTGTACTGAAGAGTTTGCTGACAAGAGCCCGAGGATCAGAAATAGCCATAAAGCAGATGGGAAATTACATCTTATCCCACATACACTGAAATGGCCTGTTTGTTGATAGAAAAGGCTCAGTACAGTGTGTTTAAGCAGGGATTTAGCCCCTTAACCCCTCCTCCACAAACCCAATGGACACTG
This sequence comes from Amblyopsis rosae, assembly GCA_025399935.1. Taxonomy (NCBI): domain Eukaryota; kingdom Metazoa; phylum Chordata; class Actinopteri; order Percopsiformes; family Amblyopsidae; genus Amblyopsis; species Amblyopsis rosae. The sequence continues at coordinate 2,500,201 of JAODTR010000021.1, read as the reverse complement.
CTAGGCCTATCATGATTCAGCTGTCAAAGATATCTTTACATTGCATTGCAGTACACGGTGCCTTAATACTGCTAAGGGCATTAACTGGACAACCGGAGCAATAGATATGTTGCTGAGTAAACCATCTGGCAGTGGGAGTGTATATCATGTACTTGTGTGAATTATATAAAATAGATGTGCACATTGTTTATAGTAATGGCAGCTATAAAAGGTGTTTGTACCATGTACAGTACATGTTGGGAGAATATTAGTGAATTTTGGAGAGGCAGAGCAAGCCACGAGACAACATTAATCCGCTAAGCCCTTGAGTGATGACCTCTGCCCAGGCCATATGAGATCCACTACCCTGCACTAATCTGGCCCAAACAGAGATGAGCTCAGAAAGTGGCTTTTGCATTTAACAAACTGTCCACTGCAGGATTATCTAGTTTGTGGCAATGCAAAGTTCAGAAATCTCACCTCACGCTAAACTATACTACTGTTTATCGCAGCTTTGAATAATATTATCCTTTATTATTTATCTTTTGTTTTCAACAAGTCTGTCACAATTCCATACTTTATTATGAATAATATCAAATTGGAAGTAACATTTACATTAAAGTATTCCTATTGGCTATTACTGTAAGAATTCATTGTTAAAAGTGATACTGTTAATGGCGATACATTGGAATAAAGGCCAACTTCTTGCTAATTACACCTTCTGAAATGAATAAGGTGATTTGGCTCTAACATTATAATGTTGCAGTTCACTTTGACAAAAAGTGTTTTAATGGGAAGAATTGTGCTGTGTGCTCATTCATTGAAAAAAAAGAAGAAAAAAAAGATTTTTTGGCAATATCACACATTTTTAATGATCTATATTTTGTATCCAACTATTAATAAATGAACCCAACATAAGTCTACACTGTTTAAATGCATTCACCCAAGGCAGAGGATAAGCCAAATACATTACTCAGGGATAGGCACAATTGATAATGGGAGTTTGCATGTACTCAGCTGAAAAACAAACAAAAACGCTCTAGTTTCTTTCTCATCGCTCTACCCTTTGTTCAGCTCTGAAGACACTGTAAAACACTACAAAAAATGCACAATGACGTACATGCGCACACATGCGCGTGCACACACACACACGCACACACACACACTGAATTATCCAATTCATTATCTGTATGTATAACCCATGGTCTGACAAAAAACCTTGAGTTTTTCAATGGCATACTCAGCCATGATCAAATTCAATGCTGTTTAAAACACTTGCCGCACAAAAGCCTTTGCATGTTTAAGGTCACATGTAGTCAATGTCTATAATTGGGATTTGGGACACCTGAAACCATGTCATTGGTCTCTTCCACACTAAACCTTGAGCCATTATGTCCTACCTGAGACAAACAACAACACAAGTACATTACAGTAGTGATATAATAGGATAATATATTAATTAAATATTAGATACCTTGTGAATAAATAAAGAAAACTTTACTTGTTGTTACTTTTTCAAATACCATTACTATATTATAACTGAGCCAATGAACGCACACACACACGCATGCATGAAGTGACATTCACACGCACGCGCACGCGCACACGCACACACACACATACACACACATACACAAAGATGTATATTCATAGTATGCACATGCACTGACAAATACAAAGAGAAAGAGAGAGAGCAGGAGATACAGACCTCAATGTTAACTGGTTGGCTAGGAATCAGACTTTGTTGAGAGAAAAATCTCCATACCTCCCATTCTGATAGAGTCCATTGAAACCCAGACCCCACACCACGATTAATAGCAATGGGAATCAGCTGAAAATATGTGACATAATCACATTAGTGTCTTAAAGAACACAACGCTTGTAGTCAAATTCCCTTGATCAAGGAACATCTGGAGGGGCAGGGGACTATTAACAGTCCTGCTTTTCCCAACGCTAAAATGAAAACAAGCTGCTTTACTATGTGTCCAGGCCAATGTAAAAGAAGCACTTTGACACAGTAACGTATTGTTACAGCAGACTTAAAGCATAGCGGAAGACTAAAAAGGGGAAAGAATGGGCCTTGAGGGGTACAGAATAACACCCACTGCTTTCCCAGTGAATTTTAAATCTGTTTGATCAATAACGTCAAGCGACAATATAAAGGACTAGTATGGTGAGATGTGTCCAAATATGATACTATAGGCTAAATAATAAATCTGTACATATTATATACATACATATTTATTTTCCATCTATGAAAACAGAACTACAACTAAAGAATCAATTAATAAATAAAATACAGTAAATATAGACTAAATAAAGCATGTGTTAAAGCTATTAGGAATACAGTAAAAACCTCAAAATTAAAAAGGTAATATGAACTTGAATCCATTAAGTTCCCAGAGAGGTGGCAGTTATTAAGAGTGCTGTGTGTTTCACTTTAAGTTTTCTTTTAAAATGTAAATGCCAGTTAATATTTTCCAGAGGTCCTTCTACACACTTTTAATGCCCACTTTTTGTCTTCCCTCTATCCAGGGAACAAAGAGCAGTTTCTGTTTCTGCCCTCAGCGTGCTGTGAGAACGAGGGCCTGGCCAGCCCATTAACACCCACCTCAACATGTTCCATTCCAGCACTGGGAGCTAATTACAAACACTGGCTGGGCTTAAAAACCCCTCTTATAGGCAGCAAAGAAAGAAAGATAGAAAAAAGAGAAAAGAAAAAAGAAAAGTGGTTAAAGAGGGTGGGTAAGGAAGATATAAAGAAATGGGGAGTCAGAATGAGGGAAGGTCAGCTGAAGAGGTGGATCCCCCTAAAGAGGCTAATGAATCCATAGGCAGCTCCAGCTCCTTTAGCGCTACGTAAATAGTGTCGCACATATGCACTCCCACTTAGCAGGGCCTTCAGCAAACGTCCCACTTTTGACGCTCGTCTAATTCCTCAAGTGCGGTGTGGCTGAAAGGTGTGGCTTTGTTTTCTTTCTCCCCTTACTTGCGGTCTCCATCTTTACTCTCACTGTTATAGTTTAAAGTGGGGGTTGGTGTCAGAGCAGTGTTGGCCACCATAACACTTTTTACAGTATTTGAGTGCAGCACACTGCACCTGCATATGCAGCAACAAACCTGCTCAAAATCATAGTATAACATACCCTTTATCTTCAATTTGTGATTAACATATTTGTTATTTAATGGAAATGTGCCCTATGGTTTGTCTTAATGTTAAAAGAAACTATTTGTATTTAGTTTAATAGCAAACATATTTCTGCCTGTGAAAATATTTGTTTTCCCTTTCTTTTAAAGAATGTAAATGTTGCGCTTTCTAAGTTAACATGTTGCTCCTTGTAATCCACATACAATGTTTTACTACAGCCGTCATCACAGTATATCTTACCAAAATACACATGCCATGAAAGTGTCTGACGTTCACCTCAAGCTGTGGTTACTGCAGTAGTTCCCACATGTAATTGTCTCTAATCAAGTCCCATGCCTTGACGCCTGAGGCGCTGAGATCAGACAGATCTCAAAGTGTGCCATCAACCACAAATTACCGCCCTTGATTTGAGGTTAACTGAGAGCCACTCCTCCAAGAATAACAGACAGCTTTAACACCTAGATTGGCAGGAACCTGTGACGGGGCTTATAGGCGCAACACTTGGTATCAATTTTGGCATGGACTCAGCTACAGCAGGGCAGTGGGGGAAGGGGTGGTGGAGCAGGGAGACGGGCTAGCCCCTCTTTCTGTTGACTAGCGACTACATGTGGAATTGTGCCTGACATTTATAGACTTCATTGCACAGCTCAGCCTTGGCGCTAAACTGTATGCAATGTCATAGTTTAAGATCAGAGTTCATGCTCGGTGTCGATAGGTAACATCTCCGAGGCAAAGAGATGTACGGTGGCCGTGCAGAGCTTTACTTTGTTGACATATTTGCAGGCGTGTGTTCAATCCAAATTCACTTTGCTTAACATTGAACTATGTTAGTTAGATGCTTATAGCCAAAACACCTACAATGCCAACTAATAAAAGTAATGCATAATGGCTTCTACTTCAGCTTGCAATAAGGATTTATCATAGACACACTAAAGAGAATTAAAGTGGCCCCTCTATGCATGCGAAACGAAATGTTGTTAAGAGTCAGTGGTTATGTTTTCTTCACGTCTTATGTTGCTGTTGAGTTGATCAGTTCCATTTGGTCTCCCAATTTAATGCTGTTGCAGACATTTTCCATGGCTACCAACACCTTTTGCATAAATATAACTATTCACGTTTGAACAAATTTGTTAAGATATAAGCCAAGCTAAAGTAAAAACATTTGTTCATTAGTTGGCATTGGCAGTGGGGTGCCGCAAATGTAGCCTTTGTGTTGGCTTGAAGGCTAAACGTGTGTGCTAGCCAGCCCGTAAGTTGATGTGGCTTGCGGGCTGGCAGCCAAGAGCAGCCAGCCTCCTGCTGTTTAACGACAAAAATGTTACTGCCCCACTCCATATTGCTCTTGTATTTTGTAAACAAGGTTAATGCCCCTTTTAATTGAGCACCTGGTGACAGAATATGACCTTGCTAGTGACAGATAGATGATTACATCTATCTATTGATCAGTATATTTTATTGAGAGGTGAAATGGAAACTGGACACTCACTACCCCAAATCACTGAATTACTTTCGAATGTTATCTTATCTGAATATTGAAAACATTCAGTTTAACCTATCCTTGTGTGCACTTTACAGAAATGTTACACAGTTGTCATGCTGGATAATGAAATAGTTTTGTTATTCATACAATAACAATACTACATTACGATTACTTTCTTTACACATCTTACTCCATTTTGTCTTCTCGTCTTTCCTAAAGCAAAAAAATATATATAGTTTACCTTACTTCTGTAAATCTGTAATCTGTACATTTTAAGTAATGTGTAAAACCCTTTCATTGTCACCTCAAAAGAAGGATTATGGCTAATTGAGCATTGTAGGCAGATCATTGGGCTTGAGGACGTACCCACATGGAGAGTATACCCCTCCTCATCTCATACTAAAAAAGAGACAAAACCAGGGGTGGAGTAATGTGAGTTAAGGGATTCTCACCAGCTCTTGCGAGAGCTTGTTTCACATACATGGCTCAAAGTGGGGCTAATAACTTAACGCTAATGTGTTTTCACTCTTGAGGGGTCTTTCTCCTTGGAACCTAGAACATTCTCCCTGATCCCATGGTAAGGACACTTGTGGGACTTTGAGCTTGCCAAATCTTTACAAAGCTCTCTCTCTCTCTCTCTCTCTCTCTCTCTCTCTCTCCCTCCCCCCCCTCTCTCTCTCTCTCTCGCTCTCTCTCTCTCTCTCTCTCTCTGTATATATATATATATATATATATATATATATATATATATATTCTGAATACATTTGATTTAGGACGCCTTTCTAAACACTCAAGGACATCTTACATTTAAAATACATAGATATAGAACAGTTGGCTGAAATATATACTTAGTAATAAACATTTGATCTTAGAAATATATACAAAATAAGCAAAATAAAATAAAACTCAGGTGAGAGTGGAACAAAGGGTCAAACGTCAAACTGGAAGAGGTGGATTTTGAGGAGCTTAGCAAACAAGGTGTGTTGGCATGTTGAATCTGCAGTGGAAGAGTGTGGGAGCAGATATATATGTATATATATCATGTCATTTAAATTTTAAGAGATACTTCTTTTACTTGTGTACTTCCGCAGACATTTTTAGCAGATGCTAAGAATGTATATTAAATATAAATATATAATAACTATACATGAAATATTATATTATTTAAGATACATTCATAACAATTGTATTGACTTAGATTTGTAATGCAATATGTTGCTTTATTTTGAACCATTTTTTAATCATTACATTATTTAAAATGTAATATACAGTATATTTAATCAAATTAAAGCTTCCCTAACAGCAGTACAAATGTAATCTCAGCCTATGTTAAGTCAGAATTTAACACTAAAGAAGTGATCCTACTTAAACCTGTTACACCCCTACCCTCAAATACCTCTAACACTTGACTACTCTAGCTTTACAGATTGATGTCCAAGCTATTTCGACCCATGGTTGACGGTCTTCTACAAGCCTCTAGCTTAAGCTGCCTTTTCGCTAACACTGGCTTGACAATGGGAGCATTGAGTGATTACTAATATGGGTAAAAGTGCAGTTGCCTCCACCTAGCTAGTCCAAGTGCATCCTGAAACTTTTATTATCTTCTAGTTCTACTTGCTCCTATAGGCTCCATCAAGGAGATGAGGAGCAGAAGAGTGAAGGATAATTTAAATTGACTGTTGACTAATCTGACCAACTATGCATGACGTGTACACTGTATAAAATATAGTGTATATTGTATATCTACATTATAAGAAATATAAGAAATGTAAAAGTGTGTATATATATATATATATATATATATAATCAGAAATCTAAACTTGAAGTCAAGTTTTACCATTAAAAATGTAATAGTTATCTTCAGTGTATTGTAGTGGTTGATGCAGACTCATAAAATACTAGGTTACATGGATGTGCCAGTGAGAGGTGGACATTTCCCAGTGGGAGCCAGAGAATTAAAGATGCACATCAATGGGAGTGGTAGTGTTCAAATACAACATTAGTTCGCATTGAGCTTTATAACCTGTAGATTTAGACACAATGAAGGTTTGCATTCACAATTAAACAGGTTTTAAGAAAACCGGCCAAAATACACTCACAATGGTGTACTCTTATATCTGGGGTAATATACGTTGAGCAAATATTTCTTTGATTCTGTTTTTAGAGAGAAACTAATGTACAATTGTACAATTCCACATGCATTGTGTTTATTGGAAGGATTCAGCACGTTCATAAGATAACAGCAACATATCTGACCTGTGTGGTTTGAGGCTTCAGACCACATGAAAGTGCCAGTAGTAGTAGTCTCAGTGTCTCAACCACAGTAGCAGAAAGGTTAATACACTCAGCACATGTTGCCTATTACAACAGGTGGTGTCGCACGATCAGCGGCTCCCAGCATTCCAGCTTTTCCATGCTGGTGGCCCCTGGTATTGTTGGATTTACACAGCCTCCCCTCCTTTCAACCGCAGAGGCCTGACTGACAAGCTAATCGTCGGGCTGGGATCCCCTCAGCTATTGATTCCACTGCAACACAACACCTCCCAGTCAATGAAACTGCAATATAATGCTTGAGCTGCAAAGAAAGGGGGAGTATTAGCGTGTTGAGCAACTGGAAGAAATGTGCTGCTGCCGCCTACACTGTTTGCTCCTCCTTGCAGCTGCTGGTATAGGTAGAAACAGCGCAGCACAAATAAAGTAGGGAAAAATGTGTCTCAGGGGGGTGGAAGCTTGAAGGGGTAGGTTATTAAAAGCCACAAAGTGGAGCCCATGCTGGGCATAGAGAAATAGCCGCAGCATGGTAGAGGCACAATGGAAAAGAAGGGGGTCTGCTTTCTAAATTGTTCTAATCCTTTTGGGTGTTTTATTTCGTTCGGTTTTGTAGTTTAAAAATGCCGCCCTAAACTCTGCACATGTTTTGCCTCGGCTGCAAGAAATTCAAAGGTGTAGTGAACACAACGAACAATGACTATTTATTAATTATTATTTGAATTATGCCTTAAATAAATAACAAAATAAAAAAAAATAATTAAATAAACATTTTAAGTTAATAGTAATTGAAATAAATAATATATAATAATAATAATAAGAAGAAGAAGAAATAATGTTATTAGAATGTTATAGTCTTATTTCAACAACTTTATCATGTGGTTTGAGGTCCATTTGCAGTCGAAAGAACTCTATACCCTGCTCTCTAATTATTGATTTTAGAGGCACAGTCTCTGCAACAGTAACCACAATTAGTGCTATTACTGATGGTTCCAGTCATTTAGTCAAGTATCCAATTTCCATGCTGTGTGAACACTTAATTAAAACAAATGTGTTACAAATATATATGGGAGATCAACAGTGTTCAAAAAGCCTCTAGTGGCTTGGTTACTCAATCCAATGAGGATGACAAATCAATGCTGTTGGTCGCATATGCCACAGGGATTTAATCAAACGTGAATACTTATCATAATACCAAGGGAGGATGCCAAAATAGCAGCTATTACCCTCCAAGGAATAATATGAAATAAAAATGATATGCTGATGCTGACAAAAATGGAAAAGAAAATATATTTCCAGACATCCTAAGATAACTAATGGATCAACATTTCTATTATTATTTTCCTAACATTTAGTAACACGTAGACTAAATGTTACAATTCTATAGGATAACTATTCATTCTGAAATGCACATCCTTTAAAAAAGAAAGGCTAACTTTCACACTTAAGTCCTAATGGAAAAGTGTGTATTTATTAACCAGGTAGCGTGGAGTTATGTGCAAGCACGCACGTATTCACATGCTGTACATGTTTTGTGAAATGAGTCGCTAATATGCGGGACGGCTATTGGAGGGAAAACAGAAACAGACATTATGCAATATGAATGTAATTGGGCATACGACCACAAGTGTTGTTTACTCCAGCAATGGTATGTTTTGTAAAAGGACACAGATGTGGAGTGGGCAGTAAATGCAGGTGTACCGTAGAATGACAATATCTGAACTTAACATTTTTATTACCAATATATTTTAATATAGCCGGTGCGCTCCATACTGTATGTGTCCAGTGTTGGATGGCCACACATTTCCAATACTAAGCCACCAAAAGTAATGTAAACTGTAGGGCCACATTTACCTCCAACAGAAACCTAAGCCTCTCTGGGAACCATCACCTTATTGTGGTGGAGAGGTTTGTGTGTCCCTATGATCCTGAGAGCTGTGTTGTCTGGA
>JAODTR010000021.1:2466605-2490619 GCA_025399935.1 Amblyopsis rosae | reverse complement strand
GAGCTGTCCAATGTGGCTCGGGAAAGGGAGGTTTGGGGTCCCCTGCTGGAGCTGCTGCCCCCGCGACCCGACTCTGGGTAAGCGGATGAAGATGGATGGATGGCTGGAGAAACCTAAGAAAACATTTAAATATATTATTATTACACAAGATCATCCTAATAAAAATAACCAAATGTCAAATCTTTTCATCTGTATCATTTTTCATTGCACTCCTGATTTGTATACAACATTGTGGAAAATACTTTCACTTTATAGTACTAAAATTACACATGAATAATAATCTTATTTAGAAAACGTCAATCCCTTATTGACAGCAACCTGTACACCTGACCAATTCATTCTGTTAGAAAAATGTATCCCTGTATTTCTTTCCTAAAATTTTTCTTTTCATTTTTATTTCTACTTAGATTATGACTAAAGGCCACAGTATGCTTGTCAAAGACAAGTATCTCCCAATGCTGTTCTTACCCTTCTTGTTGTGTTCAAGATAACAAAGGTGTCAGTATTTATTGTACCATAAATAGCAAAGGTAATTAGAGAATCTGTCAAAAGAGAGGTATGCTCTTGTTTCAGTTAAGAAAAATGCAACCAATTCTGTAAACGTTTACACAAGATCCACCCGGTTGTTATGAAGAATGAGAAGTCACACCCACAGCCGACCAGCTATACTGTACCTTAGGAGTGTAAGTTGTGGCTAGTTATTATGTAGGAATCATGTGAAGTATCGTTAACTTTCCTAAGAGTCAAGTATCCAGTTTAAGTTGTTGAGAAAATATCGAATTTATTACAATGAATAATATACTAAAAATAAATAAAGTAGTATATTATCGTATTGGTCTGCAGGTTCTAATGTGTAGAGCAACAAAAATGATTAGCTGTTCGTATGAATGGCATTAGAAGTAATAAAAACATTATTGTAATGTCCTCAATCATTTGAAATGTTATGAGGAAATTATGTTTTATTTGTAGTATATCTCGGTGGCACACACTTATGACCCCAATTGGATTGGAACCGCCTTTGCAATTTTCGGCAGGCAAAATATTCCTTTATAAAACAAGTTGTAGGGATTTAGATTGGACAGTTGCTAACTGTGCATCAGAATTACCCAAATATAACCACTTAGCCTTTAAAATCCTGCATTTGCATTTTATAAGAAGTGCATAGCTTTAGATTCATGTCTCACTTTAATTACCTTTATTCTTATTTTGCACTTGCATGTTGTTTTGGAATTGATCAAAGTGTAACTGCACCCCAGCTCTGAGCCTGACTCCACTCAATACAACTACAAGGAGCTGAGTGAGGGGAGGGGAGGGGAATGGCTGAGCGGGGAATCCCTATCAACGTCAACATTTTAATTTGATGACATATGAGCGTATTAAGTGTACCGCTGAAAACCAGCCAGGTCCTGGGATGATTTCTAACGGATATGACGTGTCGTTCTGTTTTCAGCCCATAAAATGCATATTTTTATAAACATTTGTATTTTGTCAATATTAACACCATCATAGATCGATCCTATTACTTCGTATACAGCTAAAAAAAATGTGTATCTGATTTTAGTATACATATCTAGGTTAAAGTTTTTCAGGGCAATCTCAGAGAGACCTGGGCCAAAATATCTTGTGTGTCTTGGTGTAAAAGAAGGCCTAGCCTAACTATTTTGTGAATATGCCTCATATTCCCTGTCCCTTAGCAAGGAACCTATAGGGTCTGCATAAACAGTATTGCTACGACAACATTTTTCAGCCCTCAGCCATTTCTAGGGCAAACGTGGCCCCCTGGGAGTTTCAGAAATATCTGAAATATCAGAGTGGCTGGCTTTTTGTGAGGCTTACCTTTGTTGTTTCCAAAGGCCACAAAAGTCAACTGGAGCTGCTCGACAGCTGACAGCAATGGGGTTATGAAATCTTTTATTTGCAGTTTTGCAACTGGCAGCACTTCATATCTATTGTTCTGTAACACAAAGCAATCACAATATTTCATACAGTATGTAGTTCATGGGAAACTCACGCAATGTTCTTTAACTACAATGTCAACCCCAGGTATTATTTTAGAATTCATGCACTGGAATTTGTCAAAGAGTAAATGTGGCAAATGCAGAAGTGAACAGGTGTTTTGCCAGTTTAAAAATATATATTACATTTAAGTTGAACAGATGTACAGATGTGTTAGTGTTTTCTGGGAGATATTATAAAAATAATATATAAATGAACATGGCCAGATAAAGAAAAAAGAGTTCTACAATATTGTAATTCTAAACATTTGTCAGCTATAGTACAGACCATTTCTAATGCCCTGTATGTGTGTCTGTGGCAGCAGGAAGTTAGAAACACATCCTCTTCCCTGGCCCATGGGAAGGAAGCTGGGTGGACGGACAGGAGATGCTCACTGACCTCTGTGAAGAGCGTCAAGGCTTGACCTTGAGGCCTAGCTGACTAGACAGATGACCTCAATCACCCAGTGAATAACAGGGATGCTGCACTGCACACACACACACACACACACACTGTACAATGCAGTGCAAAAAAAAAAATGTTTGACGTGATATACTGTTTTTGCACAAATATTCTCATGGGACAAAAGCTAATTTATATATCACTCTCCTATTGGTGTGTACTTGTTGAAGCTATTGTTGTATCCCTATAGTTATTATGTGAAGCCCAAAACACAAGGGGTCTGTAATATGTTTGCATGGAGTACAGTAAACGACACAATCATTCTGGATGGCCAGAAGGCAGGTTCTTCCATATAGTATAATGTAGGCAAGTGTAATTTAAAAGTAGAAATATTTAATGCAGTTTATTTGGTGCGGCTGATGTTTTCGTTAAGTCTTTCTTGGTAATCAACGGGCAAATTCGCCATAGTTTTCCAAGAAAATCTACTTCTGTCGGAGACAAGTGAACAACTGTTAGGGACTTGGATCATTTGTGAAACAGCCAGGTTAAGATGGATGTCTGAAAGGGGTTTATGTTAATGCAGACTAATTTACAATCATGTCTGTATCCAGCATTTCCCCACTGATGTAAATAAGTTGTGTTCAGCATATTGTGACATGCACTACAGCGCTCTGTACAAATGGAACACAGTAATAGAGGGTAATGTGTATAATTCAGTGACAATTTACTAGATGTAGACATTAAGAGCTTATCTTGTTGAAGAGACATATTGTCTTAAGCTAGTATTTATCCCACAAAGCCTCACATGCGATGGATGATTAAGGCAAAAAAAAACAAAAAAAAACCTACTTCCTGAATTGATGAGGCCAGATCATGGGATGAAACCATTTGGTTTTTATTATTCCATTTACTCTTAGACGGACCACAAAGTGGTTCTGAGAGCCTGTTTTATGTATTCAGCTGCCTTCCCCTCAACAAGCATGTGGAGCCGCTTAAATAAACCATCAACCAGAGCACAGCTGCAACAACAACCGATCGATCGGAGGCAGGTTACCGTCTGAACACTGCCGCCAGCACGCTGGCTTCAGCAGGTGGGGTGGGAGTTGTAATTTGCTGCTGAAGGGCTTTTGTGCCTGCCCGACTTCAGAAAAACTGTAACGTGTGCCTCCCTTGATAGATAGCCATGCAGGCAGATAAAATGCATGTGTTTGGAAAAGATTTGCCGCTGTATAAACAATCAACTCCCTTCTTCCACAACATCTGGGAACTCTCAAGTACTGAGGCAAAAACAAATAACCAGGGACTTGTTAGTTTGTGATTAGGCCTTAAACAACTCATCATGGCTCATGGAGCTCCCCTCAACATGGTGTACTGTATGGCCAGTAGTGTTGAAACAATACAAGTAGCAGTTCAACTGCAAGTAAAACAGCCTTTTTGTATTACACGGCAACCCATAAAGCGCAAGGCACATGTACAAAGTTGATGTGCGACCAGATTTCGAGTTGCAATAAACCAACATGTGCAGACGGTAAGAGCTGTTAAGTACAAGCTGGACACAATGCTAGTGGTAGTCTCTGTGCTATTTACCTCCTGACTCTCATGCTGTGTTATCTCCTCCCTCGAACAAACAGGCAGCATCACTCAACTGAGCCATGTTTGCCTGCTCTTCCTCAGTGGACTTACCTTATTGCTAGTCCACTTGTCTGTCTAGCTCCACCACATGTGTTGTTCTATCAGATGTTAAACCACACAAATTGAATATCACAATAGAGAAAAGTGTGCAGACAGAATACGAACAGAATATTGTAGAAACATTTATCAAAGTTAAACTTACAAACCATGTAAAAAAAAAAAATATATATATATATATATATATATATATATATATATTTCAGTCGCAACTTTTGTCCACTAATTCAAATGTTTTGTCTTGATGCCGCATCATGATTTTGTGCTACATTGTTCCATCTAAACTAGCATGCGTCATGACAGCTAGCCAGCAACTGCTTGCTCAGATAATTCTCACTCCCTTGTTCTCTCATCTGCATTTGCCGTCTGTGGTCCATATTCACACGCACGCACGCGCACGTGGTCCATATTCACACGCACGCACGCGCACGTGGTCCATATTCACACGCACGCACGCGCACGTGGTCCATATTCACACGCTCGCACGCGCACGTGGTCCATATTCACACGCACGCACGCGCACGTGGTCCATATTCACACACACTGCACGCCCACAAGATCATACAAACAGGTCAGCTAGCAGCTGAACTTTTGCACTGTAGCTCAGCACAGGTTCTGCCCCTGCAAATCCGGTTGCCAGACAATCTAAGCCAATTACAGTGTGGGGGCAAACAGTTAATCTCCATAATATACATTTCCCAGCCCCTTTCTCTGAGCCTGTTTGTCACCCCCCTGAGCAGAATTATGCATCAGGGCCTATAGTGTCCCCGACGACCCGGTTTGAATTGGCTCAATTCATTAAGCCCAGACCCGTGTGCAGACCTGCATTCACACGGCGAAGACACTTGCAGCAAACAGCTGCTACACATTCCTGATGGGAGGGCCAGGCAGATGTCCAAGGAAAATCAAAGGGAGAGACGGGGGGAAAGTTTATGAGCTGGCGTTTGCCAACCTCAATGGGAAGCTCTACACTCCCTCCTCAAAGTCAGGGTGCGGCTGGACCCTGGAGGCCTTGTTCTGGTTGGGGCTCCCCTTGTTCTCGCTCAAGAAACCAAACAAAATCAAAGGCAACAACTCCACAAGCGCAGCGCCCTGACAGTATCAGCTGACTCGTCTGTGTTCTTTATTTGAACCAACCGTTCAATGTTACATGTTTGACCGCAGGTTATTAAGTAACATAAGTGTCCACGAAGTAAACATTTGTAAGCAGCCGTTATACAGGTGATAAAAAACAAAAACAAAAAACCTCCAGCGCCTCCAGGACGACATGAGTCTCTCATATATGAGCACGGCTAACATCTCTCTCTTGTGCCACGTTCCTTTGTCCTGCATTGCCTGGCCCTAGCCCAGCACACACCCTCCCCTCTGTCTCCAGTGCTGCGTCAGTGCACACACACACACAGCATGATGCAAGTTGTAATCACCATTGGACACAATTTCAGGGACAATTTGAACACTATTTATTATCCTTAGTCAATAAAAAAATAGGGGCCAAGCGGTTTTGGTGATGTTAATTTGAAAAAGCTGTGGACATGTTTAAGTTAGGCTTTCATTTTTCTATTCCAAGAAATGTTTGTCTGTGTTATGAAAACATTTATTTGTTATAAACGAAATACAATGAATAGAAAGTATTTACATAATATGCATTTCATTGTGCTCAATAAATAACCTGTATGGTGGGATACAGTAGATACTGACAGTATTACCATGTTTAGAGATGCTCTCTGTGGACCAATAAATTAGGGGCTGACTTTTGCACCATATTGAGTGGGTGAGTGATGGGTGAGTGATGTGCAGTGCACAGGAAGTGAGCCATTTTGCTTCTACTGACCAATAGGCCTTTAGCTTTCAGTGACCTGGAAATGCTACTGTAAGCAGGTAAGCCTTCTGTCTAGCCTGAAAACAGACAATGTTAATTTTCCCTGTTATACTCAAAAGCCCCTGCCACACACTGGTGTTTTAAGATAATTCAGCAGACCCAACTTTACTCGAGGTGTCTTCACTTCATTAACATCTCTCTGACTCTCTGATGGTTTGATTCGCATGTTAGAGCGGGACAGCTGACACCGTCATGATGGATTGTTGTGTATAAAGTAGGCTAGGTATTTGCATAACTGTACAAGTTTAACCAAAACAATTCTAAACAGCCAACACACCTACAACACCTTTCCAGTTGTGTGAACAAACGTTAATAGGCTATAGATAAAGAAATTGAGCTGCTTAGGGTAGCAGCACTACCATGTCACTGGAAAAAAGGTTAATTAAACTGGGGCCTGCAATGCTATTTGTTTCCTAGCATTTTCTGGTTACATTTATGAAAAATAGTTAATGAGGTTAAGATTGAGATACGATTCGGGTTATGTAGATAGAAAACAGAATTAAAAAAATAATAATAATTCGGTATCAGATAATAAGCCACCTTTCTAGTTCCAACGTCACACTCACATGTGGGCAACAATTACATGCGTCATCTCCAGACGCTAGAACATACTCATTAACTCCTATGTATGAATGGAATAGGGATACTGTTGTCAAACTAGTAGTGATTCCATCAGATGTACTGTAGTGCGGTTGGCATAGACTTCTCTGTGGGGGATAGTTGCTCGGCAGGGCTCCAGGTAACACAAGCCCCTGTAATCACACATGACCTGGCCGTGCAAAGAGAGTTAAGCAGCAGCAAGGGGTCTCTCTCACCGCAGAGCTTCTTCCCATTTACCCCTTCATCAGCACGAGCACATGGCCGGCTGGTAGCCGACCCAATGTTTACAAACAAAGTCTGTGATGGTAACCTACCTGGCAACCTGTAGAAGCATGTGATGGGTTGGAAACAATGACAAATCCTACATTTGATATAATGTGAAAGCCACAGTAAAATCAAGTAGTATAACTGAGCCACATCTGTGTGATTATTTGTGGTTTTCACAGGTATCCATGCTTTCTGACTTCTCTTGCTACTAGTTTTGGGACCACAAACACCAGGCATTTCTCAGTTCAATTAGTCAAAGCAGCCTTAATTGGAGAGAAAACATTCTGGTAGGTGGTGGTATGTACAGTACCATGTACAGTCGTGGTATTCACTCGCAGAAAGGACAACATGTGACCCCTATAGTTAGATTGATGTTTACATTGTGACAGAGGTGGAGGCATACATACTGTACAGCAACATGTTAAAATCATGAACCTGTGTTGCTTTGACAGGTACATTTATTTAATTTGTATTTTTAATGGTTCATGGTTATGCCCATGACCTGTGCACAATACAATACATTTAAAATTAGCACATATGCAGTATTGTTTATGTGCTGTATGTGTGTGTGTTGTATTAAAGGCAGGGTCAGTCATGCTTGCCAACTTCGAGCTCAAATCAAAACAGTATCGCTCTGCGGTCCTCCGCGGCGGCACCTCAAACGTGGCATTGTGAAGCAATGGTTGATAAGAGTTGATAAGAGTGGTCTTCGCCATTTTGTTTACGTTACTATTTACGGAACCAGGGCTGTGTAACACGCACAGAGAAGGGTAAAACTGCAAAATGAGATATTTGTTACATTTGACAAAAAGTGTATTATCTTACATTTATCTTACAATAGCTGATTATACCTTTAAGTGAGACCTTTCATATAACATTAATCAATATATTTACAATCCATGTCACAAGAAAAGTCTCACTTGTGTCCTGCAAATAAATAAACATGCTATCAGGAAATACATTAGTGAGAACATTTACAAACAAAATGTGTAAATAATCCCTTTGCAAAAATGGTGAACATTTTATCCAAAGTACTTTTCCAGTATTTTGCCTCACATTCACCCATTCACACATACATTCATACACCTATGGTGATTGCTGCCATGCAAGGTGCGACCAACCACCGGGAGCAGTTAGGGGGGTTCGGCATCTTACAGGTAGAGCACCCAGAGCACTCGACCATCCAGTCCCCAGAAACAAAGACTCAATTAAAAAGTTAAATAACAAATGTTTTTTGGTATTATACTGAGCTGCTATATTATATATATACAATAAAATAAACATTTAGGAGTGGTTGATTGATGATGATTTGCACATTAAAGAGGTTACTAAATTTGCATTTTTCCATCTTCGCAACATTACAAAGATATTATTTTTGATATACTGTATGCAGAGACTCTAATTAATGCGAATGTATCTTCATGGTTACTGCAATGGTTTACACTCTGGCCTTCCGAAAAAGAGTATTGAAAGTCTTCAGATGGTACAGAATGCTGCTGCCAGAATCTTGACTAGAACTGGAAAATGGTATCACATTACTCCATTCCCTGCTGAACTTTATTGGCTGCCAGTTTATGTGAGATGTGATTTTAAGATTATATTGTTCACTTGTAAAGCATACTTGTAAAGCAAGGATTGGCACCTTCCTATTTATCTGACCTAGTGATACCATATGTTCCATCCCCAGCCCTACGCTCACAAAATGCTGGCTTGCTATCCATCCCTAAAGTTAAAAACAAATAAGCAGGATTTAGCATTCTCACATAGGACCACACTTTTGTGGAATTCCCTACCAGCTGATGTTAGGGGTGCTAGTACTGTTTCAACCTTTAAGATCAAACTAAAAACGTATTTGTACAATGAGGCATTTAGTTAGCAACAGTAAATGTTCCCCTCTGCTTAGGGACATAAATGGCTCCTCTGTGTTGTCTTTGTGTTTCTGACCCCTGTTTCTCTTTCTCTTTCTCTTTCTCTGAGTGTGGTAGATGGGAGCTGTGTTGATGGTGATGTCATCGGGGTTGCAGTTGCTGACTTGGTCAAGGACAGCGTGTCGATGGCGATGTTCCATGAGCTGGGAAAGAGAACTTTGTGCAAAGCCAATTGATGTGTGTTGGTCATCTCCTGCTCAGTGAAGGTTGTGTTGTCAAAAGGAGATGCTGACAGGGTCCTGGACTATGTATGGATGGGGGTGGCTATTGCTGCAGAAGCCAAGTCTCCAATTCAGACAAGTACTCTGTCAGCGTCATTTCCTCTGACCTGGGACTCCTGTCTGTTAATGTTTCAATTGACAGACCACTCTTAATTAACTCACTTACATAATGCTTTAAATCTTTCTTATGTGTTAGTTCTTAAGTACGGCACAATGTGAAAATTAGTGTGCATACAGTAGTATTAATTTTACATTTTGTTTGCCTACCATCACCTATTGCATCTTAACCATCCTGGAGGGGTGGATTCCTCCCTCTGTGGTCCCTTCTAAAGGTTTCTTCCCTTTTTTACCCATGTGGTTTTAATGGAAGTTCTTGCCCGGGGGGAGGAGCAGATTAAGGGGGTGTTGCTTGTTTCCATGTGAAATGTAGGCTGTAAAGCTACATAACAAAAATTGACTTGACTTGACTATATTATACTATAGATTAGACCAGGGGTGGCTAACCCTGGTCTTGAAGGGCCACTGTCCTGCATGTTTTAGATGTCTCCCTGCTCCAACACACCTGATTCATATGAGTGGGTTGTTATCACATCAGCCTTCAAACGATCCATTAAGTTGAATAAGGTGTGTTGGAGCAGGGAGACATCTCAAACATGCAGGACTGGCTCTCCATGGACCAGGGTTCCTCGCCCCTGGATTAGACTATAGATTTGCGTAGCATTAGATTATCTTTGTTACTCTATTGTGTGCTGCTGCAGTCAACTACTCACGTCTATGAATGACAAACATTTAAAATAGATTAAACATCTGTAATGCTGGAGGCGAGGTAGGATTCATACGCACGAGTGGGAAAGACTCAGTATAACAAGGTTTAAATAAACATGCAGGAACACAGGGAACTAGCATCTACAAAAACCAATCACCAACCAAAGTCTATAGGAAACACAAGGGCTTAAAGGTATAGGCAGCTACTGCAAGCTAAATGTAAGATAATGCACTTTTGGTCAAATTCAACAAATATGTCCTCGCCTTTTGCTAGCTTATGATTCTCTGTGCGTGTTGAAAAAATACGGCACCGTGGAGCGATACTGTTTGATTTTAAATCAAAGAGACTGACCTTGCCTTTAGATACACAGGTACTGAGACAAGAGACAGACCATTGGGCATCAACAACGAGGGGCAGGTGAAACATATGACATGATTAAGTCTCAGGTGGAACTAATGCTGCAATCTATTGCAGGTCGGAAGTCGATGGCTGTTTCTCAATTCCAAGAACGCTATAGGTACGTACTTGTGTTCTTGAGAGATGCGTTCTTGCAATAGGTCCTTCTGAGAATTATCTCAATTGATGATCTGCAATTGCCGCTTGTTGATTCGAAATGCATTCTGGGATATTCCGCTGACAAGTTCACACACCAGGCAACACGGTGGCCCAGTGGATAGCACTGTGGCCTCAGCAAGAAAGTCTCGGGCTCAAACCTTGGTCGTCCCAGTCTTTTTGTGCAGAGTTTGTCTGTTCTCCCTGTGTCTGCGTGGGTTTCCTCCAGATGTTCCGGTTTCCCCCACTATCCAAAAAACATATTAGGTTAATTATCTCCAGTCAGTGCCATGGACCAGCGACACTGGCCTCTACCTGGAGTTGGTCCCCAGGCACTGCACAGTGGCTGCCCACCGCTCCCTTGAGGGATGGGTTAAATGCAGAGAAAAAATGTCGCTATACTGTACATGTGTATGTGTACAGTATGTGACAATAAAGCACATTTACACAAGTGACCACTGGATGCATCCTTGGTAAAAACTGTTAATTGGAAACACTTCCTGGTATTTTTTCCGTTCTTGGCTAGATGCAAACCTGAATTGGAACAGTACAGTACTTGACTGTGAATGATGACGTTTCACAAGTCCGCAAGAATGCAAGAACAGAAATGAAAGCATATTGAGAAACAGACAATATTTGTATTGTCCATGTAGGTTTTACCAACTTCCAATCTAAATGTGTCCCGGCGCATCTGCTCGGAAAAACATGGACCTCCGCAGCGAAACTAAGTTTATAGCAAGTCTTTAAACTTCACAAATTTTTCCATGTCGGAGCTCGTTTTTTTCCAAGTTCCGAGTACAATGGATTGCACCTGGGACACAAGGAAAACAATGATAAGACTAACAGAGAGCGAACACAAGAACGTGATCACACCATGACAAAATCAGTGATTGTCAGTATATTAATACCTTAATTGTAAAGTAATCATCCCTAGCTCCTTGGATAGGTTTTTTTTTTCTCATAACAGCATACTCATACATTAAATTGGTGTCAAATGAAGCCTGTAAGTCTCACATATGTCGTTTTGGTATTAAACTGTAGGAAACACTTAATATTCCATGTGCATGACAGTGCTTTTTTGTAAACGAATCTCAAAAACAGCATACATGTTTTTAATTTTCGCTTGTCATAATGTTATTGAAATAATTGAATATTTGACTACCCCTTTTACACTATAGGACTAAAAGACAACATCTGATGAGTATATTTGTCAAGGAATAAACCATTGTGAGTGAACATATCAAAATACTTATGTGATACTTATGGGTCATTTTTTAACGTGTGTGGTTATATATGCATATATAAGTCCATAAATATATATATGTGCTTATATATGTTATTATTGTATTTTAATATATGTACTAATCTACAATCTGAGTCCAAATGTTTTATTCTATCTCATTGAGAAATTTCGTTCCAGCCGTATTTGGGGCGAACAATGAAGTAACTAGAAATGCTCGATGAACAGCTTGAGCTGTGATTGGTCAAACTTGACATGACCACATAAAATATTCCATTCCAATACATCCATTCCACAACATTAGATTAATTTAGTAGACATTGCTACCTGACTAATAGCTTTCTGTATGAAGAATTAAATATATACTGTACTGTAAACTTGATTTAAATTAACATTTAGGATCAACTCTCCCAATAGTTTATCAATTAATTCATGTTCATGCCTTTAATAAAAGGTTTCTCAGGGGTGAAGCTACATCTTTTAAGACCTGGGGAAGTTGCTCCATCTGTTAGAATGCAAAGTGAGGCTTTTAAATTAGGGACCTTAAGAAAACGTGTTGGTGTCCAACTACAGCAATCATCTGGTAAGAATCAACCAGTTATTCCTTTAATTTCCCTGTCCCTTCTCCCCAAGACCTCAACTGCTAATATAGACAAATAGTACATACAACCTAAAACACCTGCACATTTACAGTACATCCAGAAGACTGTGGTTTCTAGTGCAAGGCCCCAACCATTTTGGGAAGGAAAAATGTTCACAAAGTTAAATATGGTGTTAGGATTCTGAATTGTAAACATATACGGTGACAGTAGCATATATGCCTATTTTGTAATGTACAATATGATGCAAAAAAAAACAAAAAAAAAAAAACTGTTCAGATATGTTTTTGTGATATGCGTAATAGGACTTTGACATTGCTTAGAACACTATACTGAACCACAATGATGAATATTTCATTTGTAATTGTACATACAAGGTCTAAAACATGTCAGCACTTGAAGTTATTCAACCTTTCACCCACTGGGCCCCTAGTCCTGACCTTTAACCAGATGCCATTTAGCTCAAATCTCCCTGCCAGTTTCAACTTCTGGAATCTGCAACACATTATAAAGGGGGATCTAAACAAAGGGAAATATTAAAGGCCGGCTTGGTTATTACTTTGGAGATGCAGTTGTCAAATTCAATGGAGGGGAAAAGTGTTTCTTTCAAAATATCTAACTACAGTATGTTTAATTGGTGTAATATAGGACAGACGTGAACAGATTAACATTATTACTGCCAGGCCATATTAACTAAATAAAAGACCATAGTAAACAATGATATGGTCAAAAAATCACCTTTGCTGCAAAACACAAAATTTGCTCACAAAACTCATTGGCAGTGATGCATTATACATCACTGCAATTATGCATCTTATTGATAGGAATGGTTTTGCATGAGATAATAGCTCTCCCTTCTGAGCTTCATTTTTAGTTTGAATATCTTTAATGACATTGTGGTTTCACCTTCTCCATCCGCTAATTTCCCAATTAGAAAGTGTTTTTTCCATGAGAGCTGGAAAGAGTTGATGCTGATGTATAGAGCAAAGTTGCTTGTCTTCACTGAAAGCTTTTGTTTCCTGGGGCTCTCTATTCATCACAAAGCCTTTGGTGGGAAGAGGCGTAAAGACAGGCGCTGACCCTGGTGAAAGACCTTTGACCTCTGTGAACCTTAGGGGACAGGTTTTCAGCAACTGTGCAATCACTATTAGTTGACCGCAGGGTCTGTAGTTGAAACTGGCCAGACAAAATGAATGGAGGAACATGGTGGGAAAATGTGGCAATTTATGGAAGTCAAGAGCCTCTTTCAAAAGAGGTGATGGTGGATCAGCTGACACATGGGGTCAAAGGTGATGTTTGGGCCTGATTTCTTGCGTATGTTACTGTAACGAGATTTGAGGGACTGAAGACGTCAATGAGTATGTCTGATTTAAAGTTAAGACTGTGAGATGACCACAAGCCAAAATATTTATTCCCTAGATACACAAACATCAACTGTTTATATTACTACACTGCTCAATGTAATGCTAAATATTATCAATGTATTACTTGAATTGACACTATTTAAATATTGAAGAAATACATTGACATGAACTAATAAACTAATTGACATTAGTGTATAAAATTGTAAAACAAATAATTGTTGGCTCTGCTATCATCTACAAGTGTCTAGGAATGAGACATACTGGGAATCGGCCGGCCTCAGGGATGGTCATTAAGTAAATTGGCCTAGGTGGACCTATAGCTATGTCACTGTCCCTGACAAGCTGCCACCTATTTGACCCAGGGATAGGTGTCCAGCACTGACCAGCTGCTGTTCCGTGGGCTTGTCTTTCCAAGCCTGTGAAGTGCTTCCTAATTAGCCTCCCACACCCATAAACGTGTCCAATAGGTCAGCTCCTCCAGCACTCATTGATTGCGCTGATGTGTTCCATACTGCGGTTTGACTCAAGAGTACAAGCGAGGTGACATAAGTAGTCCTCACACTTTAGCCAGATCCATGGCGGTGACACTATTACTGCAACAGATAGATGGGCTGGCTGGCTGACACCGCTTCTACAGAACTGCTATATTGGGAAAATACTGCATCAATGCATTTAACAGGAGACATCATCATTGATGGTAGCGGTGAAGTAGGATGAACACGCAATTCTTCTGCTCCTTCAACCTTCGCTGGTGTTCTCTCCAGAATTATCTTTAATGTCCTATTACAAACATCATGACCAGGTCGATACTTCAGCAGTAACAACTACTGCTTATGACGGTAATGATACATGGCTAGAGCCACACTCTGCCAGGGTGTACAACATCATCTCTGGTGTGCCAGAAGAAGGGATATTATCGTGTCGCAGGAAACAAGTCTTGCGGGCCTGCCCCTGCACAATCACTCCTCTAGATATTTCCCCCATTCTTTCTACCCTCGGTGAGCTGTTTTTCTTTCATTTAGCTGGCCTCCACCAATAAAAATGCAAGCCAATTTTCCAGCGCATTAACCCAAGAGATCTTTAATACACAAGAGTCTTAGTGCAAAGGGGACTGCAAGGCCTCTTGGAAAGATGGATGGGCTTGCCGACTAAGAGTGGGCAGTTTTCCCACTGCCCTGGTCTCGACTTTGGGACAAAGGCCTCATTGACTGGGATGCTTGACATCGGCATCATAAACTAGTCATGGCTACAAAGACCATGACACTTTTAAGTACCAGCTACTGCTGCCCTCTTTTCTTTACTTGTTAGAGCATTGCTAAGGCTGATCACGTCTATTTTCCGCAGACACCAACACAAATGGTTCAATGTGAAACACTGAAGCGGGCTTTCCTTCCAAAAGTTTCCATGGCCTCTCTTGATCCATCTACACGTATTGCTTTTTGTATTGCAATGTTAGAGGATATTCCTGTATCATTGACCTTTGGAGAGAAGTTCATCATATCCGCTCCAATACTGCAGGTTTATGAATAACTGTAACAGCAGCAAACACGTACTGTAAGCCGCTAAGGTAATAAATGTCAACATCTATGTTTGAACAGATTCTCCAACAATGTATTTAAATGCACATTATTTTACTTTACTGTGATGCTTTTATCTGCGATTATTCCTAAGAAATATTCAAATGTTTCAAAGATATAGGATATTTACAGTATACTTCTTTGAAGTCTTCAAGAAGGGCAGAACATCTTACAACATGTCTTAGCCCTGGGTGAGTTGGTTTGGTAATACAACACGTTTCTAATTGTACTGTAGGCCTATCGTGAAATAATGAGATTGTGCCAGTTGCCAAACGTTACGACCTAAATGCAACCTCTAACCATACAGACCAAACAGCAGTTCAACACAAGCATATCCCTACTAGTGAAGTCAGTGAACTATGGTTCAAAAGTAGCTACAGTCACAATGTGCAGACTCACTCACATATGTACAATATAATAACAGGGTCATTGTCATTGTTATGGAAAGACCATACATCAACCCCACTCCTCTTCCCATTTGCACCACAAAGGGTTAACTTGAGTGCACAACGGGTTAACATATCTTCTCACTTTGCTTGCACATGTTGCTTGTGATATTGGTGAGTGGTGCTTGACTTGTGAGTTTGACTGCCCCCAGTTTAAGAGTCTGACAGATGATATGTGCAACCACATTGCAACTAGATGATTAGAACATTTAAGTTGTGTATGTTTACATGGTGTACATGGTGTGTGGTGAATTACTCTTAACAAACACATAGGCCTAAAATAGGCCTAAACACCTATTTCAACTAGCCTTATACTCATGCTAATATCAAGAAAAGGGGATAGGAGTAAGTAAAGCTGAATGGAAGTCAGATCCTCACACGTGATGTCAGCACAAAGCTTGTTTCAGACTTTCAATGCTATGGTAAAAGGCTAAAAGGCTATAGGGTGCACTTTAATAGATTAAAACACAGAGAGCCAGAACACTCTCACTGCCACAGATGGATGCAGTCACGTTTAATATGAATTCGTGGTGGATTTCAACAAAATACAGGGATCACATATCGAATATAAATGAAATATAGCATAGTATTTCAGCATCTTCAGCTTTTAAAATTGGTGTCAGCACCTCCAGATAAAATAATGTTAATGTAACACATATACTACCATAATCTACGCATGCATATAATATCAATGCATATTATGATAATGCATTCGAAAACATAAGTACAGCACTGGGCCTAGTTCACTTAATGCATAATGTTTATAATGTAATATATTGTGGGGATGAGCACAGAGGGAGAGAGAGAGAGAGAGAGAGAGAGAGAGAGAGAGAGAGAGAGAGAGAGAACTCATAAAAGGAAACAGCTGCACACATTGCTAACCTCTGGAACAATGTGAAGATATTATGTTTAGACAGGTTTGGGCAGGAATGAAGGTCACCAAAACGTCAGGGGAGATGTCAACTCAGTCTGTCCGACACTGGAAAGAAACTGTGAAATAACATTAGTCTTCACTGGCATCTGATGATATTTCTTTACTACGGTACTGCAGGTTTATACGAATAATCTATTTGTAACAATGATTTGACTATATATATTTATATAAATATATATATTTTTATATATATATATTTCAGTTGTCCATGGGAATGTTTACTATGTACCTGCTACTAGCCATTAATAATTTAATATGGTGAAACAACCTGCAACAAATCTACAGGTGAAGCAGACCACTGTGTTTCTGACACCTATTCACTCAGGCATGCGTAATTGAGCCTTTCGGGTGTTTGGAAAAAACTCATCAGAACATTTAAAGGTCTAGAGATTATCGCCTTTGCCAGCTGGCTCACATGCTCGCTGTCTATATTCTGTCTATATTTAAATGCTGTCAAATATAAAGTCACACAAGGCCTGTGAAGAAATCATTACTACTGCCAAACAATATGTCTAGTTTTAATATTTAGTTGAGTTGAAATTTGCAATAATAAACTGCAATTTCTAATTTAAAATAATACACATATAGATGCAGGTAACAAACAATCATAATTATCCTGAGAAAATAAAAAAAGTACAATTCCAAGTTGGAAAGTACTAAATTATATTAAAGTGCGGTAGTGAGATTGTTGTTGTTTTTTTAGTTGGAGGCTTCATTTGTGTCTTCGAAACAAACCGACAGCCATGGCCTGGTCTCTTGTGAATATTGTGGCATTATTCTGTTAATAGTTATCTGTCCTCAAGTCCTTGACCTCTTATAAATGTAAACACGTTTTTTTACACCACTCTCAGCACTCTTTGACCGGGGGAGTTGTGGAGTGGGGCCCATAGATAAGCAAGCAGGGGCTGAACTTGTTCTGGCCTGCAGTGCCCTCTGTAGCACCTCTGCTCCACGCTCAGTCCAATTTCTCCCAGCACTGCCAGATCACATGGGTTAATCTCCTGTGACCCTGACTCCTCAAAAGCACAAGCCTGGCTCTTTTGGACTTAGCCCTGGTGTGAGTGCGATGCAACGCATGCAGGGCTGTGGAAGCAGACCTCACACACATCCCTTGTTCACTGGCACCGGCCTGCAGACCACATAATCGGGAAGATAAGGTACAAGAATGTCAGGAAGCCTGACACCAGCACGCAGTATTGTAAACAAACAGTTGCAGACGTCTGCCCGCATCCCCTGCGTCCTAATGACCTGAAATTCCACTCTTTGAAATGTCAAGTTGTGAAATATGTATTCTGTCAGGCTGTTTGAATAACAAATTGCCTAGCAACAAAAGAGCTGAGCATTAAAAAAAATGAACTTGCTATCTTTTTGTGTCCGACAGCTATATGTTTTTAATTGATTATTTTATTTCACTGATTCTTCATTTATTTACAATTGCTTGCGTAAATGGTATAGGCAAACAGGGTTAAATGCATATACAGTAGCAGAATATGAGATATGATGACATGTCCAATGTGTTACATGACTCATTGGACAATTGCACTGTTCTTTTTACAACTGCAACTGACAACATGAACTGGACTAGACTAAAAACTAAATAGAAGCTCTTATTTTGGGGAAGTGTAGCTCCGCTATTCCTCCCAGGTCTGTGATCCCTGAGGTGTAGTGAAGCGAAACCCCAATCATTCTTAACCACATAAAAGTTAACAGAGCATGGCCTGGTATTTAGCTTTATGTTTATCTGTGTTATTAACGTGCAAAAGTGGTGCGGCTTGTCAGGTGGGCAGGTGCTGTGCTGTTCCGAAGCTGTGATTTCATAGCCAATGTGCTCAGCCATAGCATTCTGACGTTCACATGAGTGAAATGACGCTATCTCAGAAGATAAGCGAGTGACAAAGAGATATGCCTAGAGGTGTGGACCACTGAAATATGTTCTATAATGA
The DNA here is from genome assembly GCA_025399935.1 of Amblyopsis rosae. NCBI lineage: Eukaryota > Metazoa > Chordata > Actinopteri > Percopsiformes > Amblyopsidae > Amblyopsis > Amblyopsis rosae. The sequence continues at coordinate 2,472,217 of JAODTR010000021.1, read as the reverse complement.
CACAATGATATTATGTTTTCTTTTAATTATCTGTCATGCAGCATGCAGGATTCAGAAAAAAGAGAGAGATAACAAACTGAAATACAGTAAAGTAATTATAAATTATGTGTTTTGGAAGAAAAAAAAAAGCTAAATAGACAGTGCTTTGAGAAGGATAGCATCTTGGAGACGAGTGAGCAGTGGCGGTGAGAGAGCGGAAGATAAAGAAATGTGAGAACATTTTTACACATTCTCTGAGACCACAGGCGATGCTGATGAAGACGATAGAGGGACGGCCTCTGATTAGCCATCCGGTAAGCTGGATGTATGTCCCTGCCAAGGCAGACAAATGGAACTATTGTAATGCTATGACAGTCTTTGACCACTTCTGTGTTCAGAGGGATATCTTCATCATGAAGTGCTCCTTGTTAAAGCTGTCACAGTCACTGTATGCCACTCCACGTGCCATCAGTACGCAATAATATATGCACCATGTTATTTTACATACTGCATGTTATGTTGTCACAATGAATGCAGTATGTTTAACTGTATATTCATATTTATATTATAATAAGAATTATGCAAAATAACGATGATGAGCACAATGATGAAAAATTATGAGCATAATGCTGAAAAATAAATATTCATTGGCGTGTTTTTTTTTGTTTTTTTCTTCTTTTCTCTAGGACAGAATACTTGTTATGATGTTGAGACAGAGACCAGCTGACCTACAGCAAACTGCAGACGTGTCACAGCTAGCAGCTCCATCTGTGGTTTCACTGAATATGCATGGAGTTATGTTATGTACGGTCCAGCCTGCACCATTAATAATCGTGTCCTCATCGGAGAGCTAAAAGTTCATCCGCCTAGTCTGGGAATACTTCTAATTCCCAACTTTTGAAGGTTACATTTCAGAAGCTTGGTCCACCACAGCAAGGACAGGACATGGAAAAGCTAGACAGTGTTCATTTGCTATATTCCTTACACTTTTAGAGGGAAAGTCAGCTGGCTGGCAGATCTGGGTGGTGTTTTTCAAAAACTTTCACTTGTGACCCCCAAAATGAGTAGTGCCATCGCTCGTAACCATTGTGTATAAGTGGGGTTGCGAGTTATAAATCACATATTTATATAGATTAACACAAATGCTTACAGTAAAAAATGCTGTACAGTATAAATATACGCAAACAGCACATCTATGTATCTATCTATCTATCTCTCTATTTTTATTCTGGTTTTAAAGATAATTTAACTACCATATTAGTTCATATATATATAAATTTTTATACATATTGTATATATTAATTGATTGCTTGTTTTCATATCACAATTTCCCTAGGGTGGACCTACGGCTTGAGAACATCTGTGACCTACGTACCAGCATTCATGCTAAATGAGTGCTGGCTTAGTGGTAATGCTGGATAATGGCAGCACACAGGACCATCACTGCATCTGTGTGCCTAGTGAGCTGCCCTTGAATAGCGAGCAACTATCAGCAGTGGGAGGTGGGGGGTAAAGAGACTGACGCAAGGTAGCATTTGCAATTGGGAGGTTTTGGTTTCAGGCTCTCCAGTCATCAATCATCCCGGCCCTATTCTGTTCTTTGACAGCTTACTACAAGGCTTGACATTTAACACTCGCGACCCCGGACCAAGCTGTGTGCAAAGCCAGGGACTTCAGAAACACACACACACACAGAAACACACACACATACACAAAAATTGAATAGAATGACACTTCCCCCCGCTTTAGTAAATGGTAGGACTGAAGCAAAGCAGCGACAAATTAATAATTCCCATCTGCAATACACTTTAGTCTGTTTAAATCACTGCTAAGGCCCCACATTCCACCTCTGCCCTCACTTCCACATACACAAAACAGCCAAATGAGAAAGTCAAGAGGCTTCGAGGCCTATTATCGTGAACGCTACTATGTTTTTGTATGTGTGTATGGACTCTGTGAACTCAGCAAGAGGCACCTCTGAAAGCGTTAGCCAACTGACCAAATGATTAGTGTGTGTGTTGGAAAGTGAGACCATATTGTACCCATGCTAGTTTCACTAAGCTAACGTTCACAGCTAAACGTTTGCCAAATCACAGCACTGCAGTCTGTTTAATCAAATGAACAATTATTGTGTTTTTTTTTTTTTTTGTAGCTTTTCTTAATTTAGACTCTCAATAATAATTTCCAATAGTAAATTAGCTTGTTTTGTATTTTGTCATGATTATAGTTTGCCTTTATGGGTCAGAAATACACATTAAATGTATATATAAAATAATATAAACTTGACATGGCCTGAATCTCACTAGACTATTCTCAAGAAGAAAAAAAAAATATCCAAATAAAATAGGTCTTTCCTTAGAGAAGCATGTACAGTATGTAAAATGGTACTGTGCTCCTAAAACCTTGAAACTGGTTCAAAAACATTATATAACACACACACGCACACACACGCACACACACACACACACACACACACACACTCTCTTGCTCTCTCTCTTTATCTTTCTCCTTTGTCTCTCTTACACACACGCACGTGCGCGCACACACACACATGGCTTTGACTAATTCATAACTTGACAGAGAATTCTTTCCATTTCTCCTGTTGTGCCTCCGGACATACGAGGGTGAACAAAACCACGATAATATCTCCTCTACATCAGCCATACCAATCCACTGTTATGTCAGGCAACTGATAGCTTCTTTTTGGCTTGCTCGAACCATAGAAAATCTCCTCCATCTTTGTGTGATCCACACACTGCTCTCTGCATACTAAGCATGTTGCCAGACAACTGGTCATGTCTTAACATCGAAACGGGCAACTATTGTTCCTGCTGCCATTGAACATGCCTTTAACAACACCAGGGGCAACCTTTCATCCCTCCATGGGTGCTGGAGGTTTACCCTTAAGTCATTTGGTGCATTCTTCCTCCAGCTACAGTAGATCTGAAGACAAACTGGAGTTGTCTTTTAAAAATACTTAGGATAAACACTGTACGGTGTTTAACACCCACATACCAAGGGCTGTTTGCTTGCATAACCCTACACACACACACACACATGATGTCATCACAGAAAACCCCCTATTTTGGAGGAAGATTCATCAGATTAGAGAGCAAAGCCAGGCTTTCCCTGTTGCACAAGGCACTGTCTACACCATATGGCTGGAACCTAAAGCCAAGGGTGGAAGGTTTAATGACAGAGCGGATGCGCACCGTGCACATGCCGAGGGATGCTTGGTGGTGGGGCAGGTCTGTGTGTATGTGGGGGGATGGGTTTAAAAAAACACTCATCAAGTCTTTGGCCTGGAAAGACTGCACAAGGTCAGGTGGTGGGAGAGGGTGGATGAGGGAGCCTCCCCCCCCTCCCACCCTGGGCTAGTGAGCCTGACGTGTGTCTACAACAATAGGAAGGTAACTACGGCTGAACTTCTCACAGGGAAGCACATCAAAGTACTTAACTGCAAAACTGAAAAAGACGCTATTTAATTGAGTGTGCAGCGCCATTGTGAAAACACAGATTCCGACCATAGTACATGAAGCGATTATAGGCCTATATCCCAAATATATCTGCGTAAAGGAGATCCAATCCTCTTGGCAAATATGCACAGCTGCCAGCGTGGGGTCTGGGGATGAGTAAACAAAGACGGACTCATAATTAATGTTTACTAAGGCTGATGCGACGGCATGACATTTCGTTGAGATTTGTCCGCTGACCACCAGCTGATCTCTAAACAGTTTCTTCCCTTGACATCGCTCCTTTTAGTTTTGCATGCCACGCAAAGACCCGGTTCTTGCTCTTCTGAGATCTCCCGATACCTCCTTTTTATTATTATTATTTTATTATTTTTATTATTATTATTACTATTATTATTATTATTATTATTATTATTAGTAGTAGTAGTAGTAGTCGTAGTAGTAGTAGTAGTAGTAGCAGTAGTTGCTGTTGTTTGACTGACTGCGTACCACCACAGACAGGGCCAAAGAAGATATTCGCCCAGCAGTGCCTGGTGTGTTGGGGCACAGGGCGGTCTGAGGAACAAGAGAGGCATCGCAGGTGATTGATGGAGTTTAGGTTGGTTTGTAAAGGACTGCATGGAGTGCGAGCAGATAATCAGGGGAAGGGCGGGTGTTGGCGTCATAATCTGCAACAACCCCATCCCCCTCCTCGGCTGTGTCAGAAATATTAAGCAGTCCGGAGCACTGACGATGAAATGGTGAAGGTCGGCCATAACAAGAGGCACCTTACACAGGTCGCGACCTCATCCTCGCCGTGCGACCGCTCGTCCCTTCGGTTCTTTGTGCCTCCGCTAGCATACATCGCCTTCCCAACCTCTGCGCTCGCTAGGGGAGGGTGCAGGTGAGAGGGGGAGTCGCCTTACATCTCTGTTTATCTGCTCGTGACCTCTAGCTGGCAATTCTGCACTTGATAAGAGGAGGGCTTGCCTCATAATGCGCACGGCGGCCGATATCAGCCCTGTATCCTTGTGAAATTGATTAGCGAGGCCCGGGGAGCGTGCAGAATATAATAAATACAGATGACACATAGGAAACACGCGGCTTGGCGGGCTGATGGGGAACACCGCCTCAGCAATTACCTGCACCCCACTTAAAACAAGGGTCATACGGGGCAGACTGGCGGGAGAAGGAGTTATGGTTATATCTTATTTTCTCTGCAGGGTGAGGAGCAGGATGGGAGGAGGGGTGTGCCTGCGTGCGAGAGAGGAGAGGGAGAGGAAATAGCTTAAGACCTTACCGTGTCTCGGTGCAACACTCAAGTTAATGGACAAGATACCTTCAAACATTAGACAAATGTGTTGTCGTGATCAAGCTGTAAAATGCGGTGCCTGTGTTTCACTACTTCCTCCCAACCCCACAAAGAAGAATATATAAATATTATAGTATACAATGCATAGTGATATGCATCTATTCATCTATAATCTAAGTCGAGTCACCTAAAAATGATGGTAAATAAATAATAAACAAATACACCAAACAATGACATATGCATTGCGGTATTGTACAATACTATGTTCTGTAATTAATCCCTGCAGTTTAGTCTCTAAACAACTATGCCTTCAAATATGTCAAATTGAGTGTCACATTTTGACAGAACATAAATACTTGACAGCAAACGGTTCGTACAAGACCCCCACACACCACTTGCTATATCATTACAATTCTGACACTTCAGCAGACTGATATCAGGGCTGAGTAGTTCTGTAAGGCCTTTTCCTATTGTGTTACTAGCAGCACACACAAGGAAACATCTCAGCCAACATACGTTAATGTGCATTCAGGTTTGGCTGTGTTTAGGCCTATGTTGCTTAGTCATCTAAATCACAACGCATTCTTAAAGTCCTCCACTTGAAGCATTACAGTGTGTAGCGTGCGATGCGCAGCCTATGGTTTGTTTTTATAAAACAGACACTCCAGTGGCCCAATGTCAGTATAAAGCGGTGCATGTAGATTTGGGCGCTGGCTGTTTCAATGAAGAAATCTGAATGGCTGTAAGCTGCCAGGCAAGCCTTTATATCTATTTGTTCCACTTGTCTGGCTCTCAATGAGTTTAATCAGCTGAGAAGAAGCCGTGGGGGGGGGGGGGGGGGGGGGGGGGGGGGGGGGGCCCCCCCCCCC
>JAODTR010000021.1:2442123-2457287 GCA_025399935.1 Amblyopsis rosae | reverse complement strand
TTAGCAGTTGTATCAAGACTTAAGCTTGAGCTGCAGATTCAAAAATGCTTGGGAAAATGTAGCTTCTGTGGACGCTACGGGCACTACTTTATAAATTAGTAGCTTCGCTACTGAAAAGCTATTTGATTCAGAAAACAGCGCCGCTATCGCCACACTGCTCAGAAATGTAGTTTATGTAGCTACAAGTAGCGACGCTACTGATCCATAAACACTGATTACTTAATGAGTTTTTTAATGAGCTACAAGTAGCGACGCTACTGCCCAACACTGATTATATCATAGCACAACATCGCAGCAATCCTTGCCTGCTAAACAGCCATTTACCCATAAGCACGTATTAATCAATGAATGATGGGTTATATTGCACAAAACCGCAGCCGTTCTTGCCGCTACAGTGCAATGATAGATAGGTGACTAGCTGCTAGCTACTAGCAACCACACAAAGTGATATGCTATTCGGTTAAACAAGAAACGTTAAAATTAAACAAAGACATATTCAATCTTTGTTATTATCACAGACATAATGTTAAATGTTTTGTATGATATGACACTATATGACACTATATAGTTAAAAACATTATTACCAGATACCAAAAACGGCAATCTTTTTCCGGCAGGGGATACAATTTCTGTATGACACACAAGTGCGTCTTTATCAATGAGGAATGTTTAGGTTAAGTAAATCAACACAACATTATTTAAGTAGCCTTATTTCTAATCCATTTACGGTTTCTGAACAATAGCTATAACCTTATAGCAGAAGGAATAAAATAATTAGTGTAGCGATACTACGTAGCTGGCCATATCCTCATAGTGCCGATACCAAACAAACTGTGTGCAGTAATCTACGCAACATATGCACTTTTCTCTCATTCACCTGTTTCCCCGCCTCTCTCCCTTTCTTAGCCAATACAGAGCAGGAAGCTAACAGTCCACTTTGAAAGGTTTACTACTTCTCACTGTCACATCGACATTGCTAATTCCAAAAACAACTAGAAATACTTGGTTTTCATGGAATGGGTCCTTTAACTAAATTTAAGATAAAGTATGTTGTATGATGTAGCGCCATTTTAAGAGTTTAAAAAATAATATAAGTCATCACAATAATATTGTCTATCGCAATTATTTTGGCCAGGATAATCGTGATATACATTTTTCGAATCGTCCCATGCCTACTTTTTGGTTTTGTTCGAATTGTTTTAAGAACTCAAATATTTAAGGCCCCTTTCACTCATTTAAGGCCCCTTTTCTCTCTATAATTTCCAGCAGTGCTTCTAGTCTCACACCAGTCTACCGCTCAGCCTATGTGACATGTCCCTATGACGAGATCTGTGACCTGTGAGGGAGCTAATTTGTATGTGTATATAAAAAAGTATATATTTAAACATAAGTATTTAACATATGTATATAATGTACTGTATATCAATGAATATCAATGTGCATTCATTTATATGGAAACTAATTTGAAGAAGCTGCCCAACTGGTTAAGCTATCACAATGGGTAAACAGCATTTAAAATGAAAACGGTAGTTGACTCCTACCCTCAGTCAGGATGGTTTACCCAAGGAAATGTATGTACCTTATGCCCTTAACAGCAGCCGTACAAAGGGGAAAAAAATAAATAAAGGGAAGAAAGGATCCCATACCACAGTATTGCCTTGAGGGGACCAGGAGTGTGGAGAGGACAATGGGGTCAAAGCAACTTGATTTGTATCTCATGTCCTGTGGGACAAGAGAATACACCAGTCCAATGCAAGTTACCTGCCCTTTGGCTACCCCCTGGCTCCTAAACAATAAGATGGGATACCACAACATGTTTACCCCAGAGGTAGAAAAAGAGCAGGGAATAAGATCATGGTTAGAGAGAGAGAGAGCGAGAGAGAGAGAGAAAGGGGGGGAATTAGCATTACATTTTTACTGGAGTAATAGCCTATATTTTCTAATAGACACGTATCTTTAAAATCTCTAAAAGGGAAGGCTTCCATTCAGATTAATGTTGGTTTGGTTAAAGAATTACAGTGTTTTAAATGTATTATTTACACACACACACACACACACACACACACACACACACACACACACACACACACATTTGTTATGTCTAATCTGATAAAGTGTGATATTCCATAATAAATACAATTTGTGCTAAAGTTTTACTGTGTCAGCACCTTTACTAAACACTGTTATTACAGAGTGGAACATACAACATGGCTTGGTCAATGGTGGTGCTGGTGAATTAGGGCTTATGGAAATGGATTATGTTCAGCACCACCAGAACCAGCAAAGAGTTGACAATTGTAGTATTATGTTATTATATCTTATAAATAAAATGATTAATACCCTTTAGAACATGATTGTAAGAGTGCAGTCAGTGAAACCTGCCATTTTGTGTGTATAGAGGTAAAACATGGATGTTTGTGTGTATAGGGCTAACACATGGTTGCATAGTCATTTGAAAATTAGGTGTCTTGCTCAGGGGCACTACGCAGTTGCTCTAATGATAATCAAGTGTGCTCTTTTCACAGCTGCCAGCCACATTTACTAATCTGGTCAAAGGCATTGAATCAGCAAGCACCAGGTCAAACACTTGTTTATAGGACATTCAAACGTGAATGGCAATGTAGCCTACACAGTAGCCAACGTGTATGCTAAAGCCATGTGTATGCTAAAACCATTAGCATAATGTCTACCTGTAAATTGTTATTCCAGCCATAGTGCCCATGTATGTGAATGATATGGTCATTTGGGAAAAAACAAGCATGAAAACTGACTGCCATATCTGGGAAGGCGTGCAACTAGCGTACTGTATCGCACCAGAGGCTGTCTACAGCTGTTAACAAGCAAACAAACAAACTTTGTACAACTTTAACGTTTATAGTGACAGAGTAAAGTGTTTGCAGTGTAAGCTTACTGCATGGTTTTCTAGCAGAATTATACTGAACACTTTGTTTTCAGTCATTATTATTATCTAGGCAACATTTCCGATCATGTTTATGTACTTGGTATGTATTATATTGTTGTTTATTGTTAAAGTAAACTGGTCATCAGTTTTCGATTGACTTTTCGACACGACAGGTGACCGACCGCAAATGAGTTGTCAAAATGCAATAGTACAGCAGGTAACAACCACTAACCAGCTAGACAACGGCACTAACAAAAGCATGCCGTCTGAAAAACGGAGTAGTTTACCATGCAAATCTTTCAATCCTTGTCATGTGTAGATCCGATTCAAAACAATAACAAAGTTAGACCGACAGTATGATCTTCTACACTGGTAAAATGTCTGTACTAAAGCACTGCAGCAACTTTGCTAGATAGGGCTGTATTTGTATTGTCTGATATCTGCAAGTGTGTCACAGGCATGTCACTACCTTCTGTGCATTTTGATTATATTCCGGCTGCGCTCAGTGCAGCTATTCAATTCACTTGTATGTGACTAATCCTCGTCACGTCAGCAATGCAGGTGGAGCACAAACATCCACCGGCCTCCGCGCTCACTGTACACCAGCTATTTGAAACGGGGTTCTCTTTTTTTCCATTAAAAAATATTTATATGAAATAAATATTAATAAAATAGCACTATTTGCGCTCACCCAAATAACGTATTTGTATTTGTCTCCATCTCTAGTAGGGGGATCTTGACACGATTATCCAGAGTTGTGTGCCAGTCATTCATCAGAAGTTAAGGCTGTACAGTAGGTAGACCTATAGCTTAACACAATTGCATTAGTGCCAATAGCTGGACACATCACAAAACCTTTTCACTGCAACTCAAGAAACAGCAAGAATAAGATAAGACCACCTCTTGTGGAATGTTACAGTATACAGTTTCAAAACATGGAATTCTGGTTTACACTGGAAAAGTCCAATAACTATGTGGACACAATTAAACCAACGACAATCTGTGATTGTCAAGTATATGAGAACTAATTGTCTTACTATCAATTTACTCTTGCTTGCGTTCACTGTCATATGATCAATTTATATGTCAGAGTAATTTAAATATAATTTACTGAATCAAACTGAATTATAGCTATATAAATAACTGCTGTTTTTTATTTATTTCCTTCAAAAAGAATGCTCTACTTAATGGTAGTTTAATATTTACAAATGGATCCATTGTGCTTTCTTTCAATGGATCTAATTTGAAGTGGCCATTCCACAGATACATTTCTACAGTATTTGTGCTGGTTTGTTCAGAAGTAAATTGCCAGGGCAGTAACCAATAGTGGACTCACCTATTTTTGTGTTTAATTGGCCATGTTGTCTCTGAGTTAATTGGTTCTGTGAGTCCAGGTAGTTGCTAAATGTTTGGCAGCATTAGAACCTCAGCACTTTTCCATTAATGGTGCGTGAAATGAAATGTTTGATACTGCAAATAAAATCAGTGATATTCAAGGATGTTATGGTTGGTAATGTGTTGAAACTGCCATTTAATGGGTCCTGGAAGATTGGGGTAGAGTCAGCTGGAACCGCCTGGGCCCTCTACTGACATTGCTAGTTGGCTCTCCATTCCCTTAACGACTGTCTACACTGATTACACAGACCCCCAAAAGCTTAAAGCTAGAAAAACATGCTCTATTAGTAGTCCAATTAGAACCATTAGCATATTCTGCTTCATTGTGATGTAGTGATTATGCTGCACATAATATAAACCTTAGGTATATAATAGAAATTACTATCAATAACATTGACAAAGACGACAAATTACAATGGATATAAAAAAGCTGCCAAAAAAAAGAGAAAATGTAACTGTATAAATGTATTGAATGAAATGGTCAACAATACTTATACCATGTAAGAATCATAGAACTATATAATAGCGGAAAGAATACTCTAGAGTAAGTATATGTCTGTTGCATGACATTTTTTTAACTTAATGTGGTAATAAAAAAACATCACAAATCTGACTTTAAATAATGAACCCATTGCTTATTATCTCTATTAAAAGTAGGCTATATATTCATTATTTACAGAGGTAGCTCTTTGTGTAGTGGTTCTTAACTTGAATACACAACATGCATACTGTATTTCTGTGAGTAAATTCTCCTTCCCATATGTGATTGGGGGTGAACTACTGTATAAGCCTTAGGTATCTTACAGGAAGTCAAAAGCCCTGTGAAAGATCAATCAGTCGACCTCCAGTGCCATGTTTTATTTTTGTCCTAACTTGGAGGTAGTGGGCATTGAAACGACGTTGTCTGTTAGCAGCAACCAGACCTCATAATTGCTCTAAGACAAACAATACTTCAGCATCTCCTCTCAGCTATTATTGGTTATAACAAGCTACTGTTGCCACGACAGTTGAAGGTCTTATTAGATTTTTTTTTTTACAAAAAAGGGGTGACTGACATGCTTTAATGAGCCTAACAGTGTGATTTCCTATAATGTAAACGATAACCATATGGAAAGATACAGTAGTATTTATTTTCTAGAAACACATTTAACTGTCAATTACACCAGATTGTCTTGATTGTGTAATTGATTTCCTATAGTAATCATTCCTATTGTGAATATATTTGTATTTACACATTTAGAAATTTGAATATTTTATTCTTCCAATACAGCTTTAATAAGTTTCACCATACTGGAAAGTTTCACCATACTGGAAGGTATTACCATACTGAATATTTGAAATATGACACATATTAAAAGAGAAAGTTTTGTTGTCAGAGAATGTCCAAACATCATAATTGCAATTGGAAAGCTTTTGTGAATTGGTGTAGACTGTGTTGACTCAATTATCAAGTTACCGATCTTCTGATTTGTGGTCGTCAAGTAATCCTCATAAAAAATTTTACTACGACTGTTGTAGCCTATATTGCAGTATATAAAAATCAACAAACCTCCCTAATTTCAAATGTCTATGATTGTATCGGCGTGTTTAGGGTATGGATAAACGGTAGGGTTTGTATATATGGTTCAAATATCAGTTGACATTGCTGGTGCAAAAAGACCTCTAAAATGTGCATTGGTAAACATGCAGGCAAACAGGAGTCTGTTCTTCGTGATAAATATTCAGTTGCAGATGACTGGACAAGATTGCAATGTGTCTTCAGAGGTTATCAGTGAAGCTGCCACATTTGGATATATTTTATCAGAGTTTATCTGTTATCTGTTTTGCTAGTGGCTACCACAGAAATCAAAACAGCCAAGATTTTTACTAGAATGAATCAAAATGAGATTGTATTTAGTGAAATCAATATATCTTTGCATAATTTTGTGCAAGGAAGGGATGATGATGTTGAATTTTGCTTTGCTCTTAAATGTTAATAGAGCATTTTGTAAATGATTTAATGCTTTAAATGGTAATGAGTGTTAGTCCCAATAAAATGTCTGGCTTTCTTATATGAAAGAAATGTCAATTATGTCAGATAAAATACAGTCATCAGCATCAATATCCACAATTATATAAAAATAAATCATGTGCACACAGAGATGTAAAGGTTGAAATCTAAAGAATATGAGATTAGCCTCATAATAACCAATAAATTGCATTTGTATAACCGTCTGATTTTGTTGATATAACCACAAGCTATTACGATGGACTTCTGTTGGTACAGCTGTAGTTATGTGGATCGAGTGCAGACAAAAATGATACTCTCCACCCCTACACTTGGTGATTGAATAAAGGTATAATTAATGAAACACTTTAGTGCCAACAACTCAGATTTATTCTATACCTTTTTGCCAATTAGGCCTTTGAAGGTGGGACCTCTTTTCAAAGAGGCTTTTAGATTAATCATATTATCTGTCGGTTCTGAGACAAGAACGCTTCTTGACCTCCTCTTCCATAAGAATCCATTATCTTAAACTATCACAGTAATCCTGGCTTTGGGGAGGGGAGAGGGGGAAGCAAGAATCAAGCCTAATAGATAGCAAATAAGATTAATCTATGATCTAAGTGCCGATTACACTTGGACCTGCCCTTGAACACTCAGGTGTAACCTTGAGATCTGCATCCATTCTAAGCTAGCAATTGGATCGAAAGCCCCTTAAGGGCTTCAGGGTGGTGGAGGGGTACTTTGCCAAGACCTTACCCATGAGAGATCAAAGGGCAAAATGCTTAACCCTTAGAAAACAAAAGGTGTTAAATATCACAGCCTTCACAGGTAATGGTTGGCTATAACAATTCATTTAGTTGTGCATTCACTGTAGTGTATGTGGTACAGTAGTGTATGTTTGAATTGCATCCATTTACATACTGTAGGGTTAAACATAAACATTATTGTGTTTTAGTCATTCATGATTATATGATAATGCAAAAACACTGTGTCTGTAATACTGTAATAAACCAGCTAACTTCAACTCCAACAAATTCAACTCTAAATATTAAGTGAATTGTAAATGGTTGGGTGAAAGGCTATTTATGCTTAACATAAAGAGATCAATATAGGTCTTTCACTCAAGGTTGAGATCTCCAAACCGCAAGGAGCAGACAAACAGGAGAGTTGTGGATCGATCCTCCCCTCAGTTTGACTCTGAAGCTGACTATTTGATTAATCTGCTGGGGCAGCGAGGAAAGAAAGACCAGGCACACAACAGCTGATAGTTTTATGCCATTAGGATGGCTGGAGTAATGAAATTTCATTTAATTTGTCAGGGAGAAAGTGCTAATGTTATAAAGCTTTTGGGGTAATAAAAAAGTCTTGAGAGATGTGAAGGAAAGCCCTAAGTAATTACTCTCTGTATCTTTGCTCCTCATAGTGGAATATTTACATTACTGCCATGGAGGTCCTAGGAGTAATTAAATTAGTGAGGTGGGTAAGCTCTTTATTCCTGGACTTCTTCCCCACCAACCCCTACCCCTTTTTGTGGAAGAAACATCTAACATGGGGACACTTTTCCCTAAAATGGAACAAGTGCAATAAAGACATTGCTTGCTGGCTTATTGAGTGACTGATATTTTACAGCATATTAAGTGTATACCACCTTTAGCTCTGTTAACTATTGTGGGTGCAGTGTGACCAATAATTGAAAATGCAATTGTATCTTCTAAAACCACCAGGATAATATATTTTAGATGTAATGGGCGGCATACTGTATTTGTTATAATGTTTGCACCATTTCCTTATGGTGCATTTATTTGTGTATTTTTGTGATGTTTCCAAATGACATATAACACATCATACAGTAGAGGTAATATATGACAGACAGTAGGCAGAATATATTTGGTAGTATTATATTATCATAACAGTCTCAAACAACTAAGATGTGCGTGTGCGTTCACCTATCACACTGAACATCCCATTGACTGTCAGCAAGTTGAGAATGTAAAATTCACAAGCTGAGAGGACACTTAACAGTGCTGAAGGAAAGAATGATATGTATTCCAGGGGAAGGACATGGTTAAGCTTAATCGTGTTGCAGTTTACATTCCAAGGGTAAAGGCTCTATGACGGTGTTAAAAAAAGGTCTTCAGAACAAAATAATCATAAATCCAGCTTGCTGTATGTTGCATTTGACATCTCTATCAGGGTATATCAGCATCCTTTCTCACTCTATTCGAGTCGTTCTAAGACAGATGTGTGAAAGGGCCTGGAAATGTATCTGACCGCTGGCTTACTCTAATGAATAACTTCCACTTAGGTCTTGCAATGCAAGCAGAAAATCCACCTTGCAGGCGCTAGAGCCCCGTCATGAATCTAACCCGACAGCCGACATAATATAAAGGCGACAACACTTGTATGACTTCCATTTTCTTTGCTTTCTATTGATTTTCAGTTAATAGCGGCTGGGAAATACTAAACGTCTGTGCTGAGTACCTAATAAATCCTGTCTGAGCTTTTTTATTGAGGAGAATTTAATAAAAGCAGTGAGCTAGGCATGGGGATTTGTCTCCGGCAAGAGAAGACAAAACGAGGATGAGTGGGGGTAGGGATATACTCAAAGGCTAAACACTCATTAAGTTAACATTTTCAAGGAGCATAATCATGGCAATGTATTTATCTTTCGGTTTAGCATAACCCTGCCTCTTTCAACAACATTATTTATTTTAAAATGGAAAGAATGTTTGATCTTGAATTATTTGTGGACATTTTTATGATAAACCTATAATAGATACGGTCTAATCATTACAATTGGGCATTCTATTTGTATCTAAGTGCAATTAAGATGTACTTCTTTAAATGCCAAGATTGAATGTTAGGACTATGTCATTAATTGTACCTAACAACGTGACGTGGAAAGAAAAACTTGACGGGGTGGGGCAAACCTTTAGCCTTAGGGCAAAAGATGTCAACCAAGGCATGATTAGTATTTGGACAAACAGCAGAACAAGGCATTAATTCACATTTGATGTGTTTACAGTTATTATTAAACAGAAAATGTCCATTTTATGTACTGTATGTCAAGATAAAGCCATAGCCACTCCATTTGCACAAGACTCTTCCTCAGATAGAATGAAATAACTGACTGTGAATAGTAATGCAATCTCAGTAATGTAAACCATCACAATTTAGCTGATCCAAATATCTTTATGGGGGCTAATTTGGTGTCTGTCCAATAATGTCAGTTGAGAACATACAAGCCAGCAATACTAAGAAGAAAACGAAAATATTGTTTTTATCTGGTTATTAAAATATTAAAAAGGAACATCCTTGCTAATTTCCAGTATTGTTGTCAATGTATATTGACTTCTTGAGCGTTTAATGGTTTCTCATTACCATGATAAATACAGTAAAACCCCTGTATTAAATGTCCAATCAATGTAATGTCATTGTAAGTAAACCTGTTAAACAATATGAATATTTAGACACTGAGTTGGTTCTATCCAGGGCTGGACTGGTAATCTGGCATCCCGGGCAAATGCCCGGTGGGGCAACACTCCATTTGGGCAGGTCGATATAATATAAATAAATAAATAAATAAAAAATGTTTGGCCAACGACCAGCCCAAATACAGAGACAGCTGCCTATTGGTTAAATTATTATACTGACACTAGGCTGGCCCAATCAGGTCACTGTATTTTGCTAGGCCCCACCCCTTCCCTCTGTGTTTCTCAGTTTTCAAAAATGTGCTGTGCTGGTGAGGGTGTCAGAATGTAAACAAACGATGCAGAGAATTTTACGGGCCAAAAAAACTCAAATCAATAGACAGATGCTGCTAAAATGTGAAATGTGAAGACATGTTTGCGGGAGGGGCTGCAGTAGGCCTATCTTAATCTACAGTAGGCTACCCGAATATGCAGCAATATTGCAACAGGTGGAAGTTGAAAGAGGAAGGTTTGCCACTTATGGCCACTGCCAGGCTGGAGGAGCAGGGAAGCATAAACTATGAGCCGAAGAGAGACTGAGTGAGCAGGAGATTAGCCTAGTTGAAGCGGGGTAAGCATAGAGCTTTATCAACCTAGGGACAGTCTGACAGAGAGGTAGTAGGCTATGTGTACAATGCCATGATGATGATGATTCATTAAATGAATGCCGACTCGATAATAAGATTATCGTAATATTTATATAAAGTGAGGCAATCCACTGATGGAGGCAGTCTGACCGACGTCACTCAGTCAAATAGCGCGGCATATTTGGATTTTTTTTTTAGATATAGTTCCCTAATGCAGTCGAAACGTCGGCTGATTTTCCTAACATTAACTGCCGTTATGATATAATATTTTATCAGCAGCCTTGCGCTGACGAAGCCCATGCTGCTGTGATCAGTTCATTATCATCATACTATTATTAGGCTGAAACAAGGGTTCTCTTGATTTGAATGCATGCAAAGGCTGTTTATTAAAGGATAAAACATATGTAGGCCTACTACTGTGCTGAACTACAGTACACTTGCTTATTGTTATACATCATTTATAAACAACAGGCAATTTGTCTTATTTCAGACATGTTTCATAGGGGTGTAACGGTTCTTCAAATCCACGGTTCGGTTCATACCTCGGTTATTGAGCAATGGTTCGGTTCATATCGCGGTTTTATTAAATACATTTCCCTTGAGCAATATAATCAGGGATTTTTTTCTGGCCTTTATTACATTCGTTCTGTAGACTAGTCTTTATTTCATTTTTTCTATACTTTCTGCCACTAGATGTCACACTAAGCACCAGCTTCTCAGCCAAACATATGCATATGCACCCTATGCCAGCACTATGTAAACAACAACAAGACGAGATCGGATTACCTAACAGACAATATTCTAAAGACAATATTCCACAATATCTATAGAAAATAGTAGTTGTTTGCTGCTATATTCAAGTTTCATCCATCCATCCATCTTCATCCGCTTATCCAGAGTCGGGTCTCGGGGATATATTCAAGTCTAAAATACTTAATTTTAAAAACACTGTAGCATTTTGTGAGCAGATGAAGAAATATTTAGGAACCACATTTACTGCGATGGCAAAAGAGACAGTGGTCAGATACATAATAAAAAAAAAAAAAGAGTTTTGGACAGCTTTTATACCTTGGCGGACATCATGGATATTGTATTGACACACCTCAGATACGATGAAGGCTTTCTGAGAGAGCCACATGAAAGATAAGGTTTTGATGCGTCATGCCTAACCCACCCACGACTATAGCAGCTTTCCAGTTGTGTGAACATGTGTGTGTGTAACGCTGCACGCCTTGTCATATCTCAGGAAAATGACATGTAACCTGCACATTGATTGTTTTTAAATAAAGTGTGATATTATTCCACAATTTCGTTTGACTATAGATGTGAAGGCAATAGACATGTTGCAATAATCTGACATTTTAGTGACCGGGGCTAATTTATCCATAAATGAGGACGCATGCATTCTATAAATCGCTTGGTGTTGTTTTGATTACTATAGAAAGGCTCAGTGGTTCTAATCTAGCGTTGAGCTAAATGTGAAATGTACTGTAGTTTAATTACAGTAGCAACGTATATGAGAGCTCAACAAATAGGTTGCATGATATAGATTATCCTAATGCTTCTATTTGATCTGTGGGGTACTTCTAAACTAGGCTACATTCAGTTAACATTGTTTAGGGCTGCTGAGTGCCATCCTTGCATACACCTTCATGTGCTACTGTGCAACTGTAGGTTAAACCCAAGCAAACAAACAAGCAAGCACCCATTGATTGCATTTCTTAATAATATACAAGATCTAACTATTACTCATTATCAGAAAAAGATTATCTATTAACTGTGAAATCATTATTATATTAATATGTTAAATGTTGTTAAAATAATGTTAAAAATACACTGAGTAAATTGCATTTTGACCCATCTTTTTCACTTCATAAAGTATCTTACCTGTTGTGACAGAGCTCTTGATACAAGGGATACCACTGCAAGAGTTTTAGATGTACTTTAAAGCCATAATAGGTTGGACATAAGGGACCACATGGACCACATACTGGTTGGTACGTGCTTCCCACCGATTGTGGTGGGCCGGACAAAAATGCCCGGGCCACTTTTTTGTAACTAAGTTCTATCTTTTATCCTAACATGTGGAAATTGGTTTTTATACAGTATGAAATGGTCACATACTATAGTGATAAAACAAACATACATGAGCACACACACTTTAATTATACAGCAGTTATATATTAAATAATATAATATAAATTATACAGCAGTTATTCATATCCTTCCTTAAAAAGTTTTTCTTTTTGTGAGAAAAGTCATTCAGGGTCAAGCCAGTACTTACTTGCTGTAGCTCTGTTCACAATGTCCCACAATTGAGAGCTACAGTAAGAGATTAGCAGACAATTGACGGGGAGAGGGGAACCTGGTATATAGACATGATAACCTGTGCAGGTCAAGTATCAAGACCAGTGGCAGTTGCCATTATCTCATTATCTGCAATACAAACTAATGCCAGTGAACAATTTGGTTTGGTGAAATAATGTAATCTAATTACAACATATCAGAAAATGTGCATCATTTCACATTCCACCTTATTATTTTTTTTATTTTGATAACATTGCTACATTGCATGGCTTTATAGGCATAGACTTATTTTGAAATACAAGACTACTCATTGCCTACTTAAACATGCCACACAAAGGCAAATAAAGGTTGGGAGGTAAACCTAACTTTGCTACTGTTAAAAATGCTGCATATTTTGTATTAATGGGATAAGTTAACCTTGAATCTTGCATATTTTTCAACAGCACCTCAATATTTAATGAGATTAAATGCCGTGCCCATTTTCTCCATACATGATAAGCATTTTCATGTACAGATATGTCATACACTGATCTGCAGCAAGCACAGTATCAAGTAATTGATTCAAGGCTTTCTAATAATCTAACATATAAAACACAAGTACAGCATCTTACAGGAGCTACAAACATATGGTAATTAACTTTTACTACACTGATATATTACCTCCCTCTCTCTTACATACACATATACACATTACTTTATTGCAAGACAGAAACTATGTTCTTGATTGGAAGTTGCTTTTAAGACCGAAGAGGTGTATGACCTCTATGGAGGTGTTTTTCATTTGGTCATGCAATTTCCCGAGCACAAACTATACAAAAGGTATCTTGTTTGAGTTTATAAAGAATACATTGTAACTTAATGTAACTTTCTCTTACAGTATTTGGTTGCACTGAGAAAGCTGCTTTGTTGACTTTGTACAACTAATTTATAGCCAGTTTAGACATATTGTACTGTTGATACAGCTTCTTGGATACAAAATAATTTTCAGAAAAGGTGATTTGATTCTTTGGGGTAAGCGTGTCTGTTAACTTCTAATAAGCCGTTCAACCGGCACAACAGTTTCCTGCGTTTGAGGGCTCACGGTCCAGACCTTCTCCCTCTACTCAACAGCTATTATTCTGTCAAGAACTGCTGTGTTTTTCTGACGAAAGGAAGTTATTTCATTTCCAGCTTTTGTCTACGTCTGAATGTGAGCGCCGCTCTCAGCAATATTCACTCCCCTCTCCATCCGAACCAAAATATACACCCTCGCTTTTGCCCATAACTCTTGTTGGTACAAAAATATAACATCTTCCTCAATTGGTGTAATTCCCAATATCACATTTGCAGTAGTGGTTTCGCCTGTTTCTTATCTTTATCTCTCCATCAACTGCACAGACTGATGCCTATAGCTTCATTGCAATGTGAAAGGTATGAAATAAATAAAATACCAAGAGAGGTTCATAAATATATCACTCTTAGACAGTAAGGTAAATATGTGCTTTACAAAATGTGTTAATTGATGTAAAGTGATCAAAATACCTATGTCAAATGAAATCCCCTTGGCAGAGCTTTAGATCATCTACACTTTATAGTTTTGTGCTGTTGTGTACAACATGTGCTTACAAAACAAACAAAAACCTGCACACATCAAATATGGTGTCAAGTATTTATAATTCATATTTCTGTAAAAAGTAATTAAAACAATACGTATTTTGCTCTTTCCCGATCTTCCCAATGATGCAAAGTACTTTCCGAACATGGTGGACAATATATGACCTGTCTTCCCGAGGAAAGCTGAGACACATTAGGGCCAATGAAGTTTATGATATCAGAACACTACGTCAAAAGGAATAATAACGGAGAAACGTCTTCAGAAAATGTTTCCACTAACTCCTTTCTCCTGCTAGTTCATACATCAAAAAGTAGTGACCATCATTTTTTTAATTTCATGTATTTTGCTGTACTATAGTACTGTATCTTTACTCTCAACATGTCATAATGGCCTGTCTTGCAATGTCTCGTTCTGCTCCTACTATGACATGCATTGGTGTGATGTTCTCTGATCCTGATCTTTTTAGTAATGTTACAGCGCAGAAACATTTATATATCTCAGTGAATTGACGTATATTTTGTAATAGTAAAATAACTGTACAATGTTACTAATGCTACTGTAATAGTAGTGGTTTTATAAACTTTCTTTGAATACGTCCTTGGGGGTCTGGGGTATGTTGGTGTGTAGGCTCGTTCTGTCAATATCTTCGGGGTTCCATTCTCTGACTGATATTGAGGTGGCTGGGGAGTGGGTGGTTTATGTTTTGTGTTTTGGGGATGGTGGGAATGGGACTCCCGATGTTTGTTTGTGATTGGAGGGTTGGGATGAGTGTAACATGAGTGGTGGTATTACTTTTTTTTATTTTTATATATTGTATTGTTTTTACTCATTAAGGGCCTAGCCCGGAAGGGGCGAAGCCCTTATTGTTATTGTACGCTTTTAAGGGCCTAGCCCCGAAGGGGCGAAGCCCTTATTGTTATTG
>JAODTR010000021.1:2428054-2440053 GCA_025399935.1 Amblyopsis rosae | reverse complement strand
GAAGCACTTTGTGTTACATGACTTTGTATGAAAAGTGCTATATAAATAAAGATTGATTGATTGATTGATTGCTTGATTGAAGTATCACTTTTAGGGTTTTATGTGTTTGCAATTCAGGCCTCTTGCCTGTTTATGGTCAGTTCATGCCACCAGTAAAGATAATGGAATATTATTACAGTAGACTTCCAAACATTTTAGTAGAAACATTTACATTTTAGGAAAATTGTGAAAGGTAAATATATAATAATTCTTAACCAAACAGGTTATACAGAATTATTAGGATGTAATTGTATGAGAGCTAATATCTTTAAAAAATAAATACAAATAACATATTTAACAAAGTGCTATTAATATGGATAGTTTAGTTCTTTTTTCCCTGTAGTATATCATTGCTTTATGCATGCATAATTCACGCTTTCTGTTGATTAACATTTAAAAAAAAAGTTTAGTGAAAGTATGTCTGTATAATACAGAAATATGAAATCACAGTGTGTTTTTAAAATCACAGGTGGGTTGTCAGTGCTAGACTAATGGAAAAGATTAGTGAACGGGTCTGAAGCTGGGATCAGAGTGGTGTTAATCCTGCTCCAGATTGCTGTGCTGAGACTGCTTGTATTTACATATGCAGAGAATCCCGCTGTTTTGAGCTCACCATTGAGAAGACAGAGCAATTAATCATCGCCAAATACTGCCGTGCAACAGATGACCCTTGCAGAACCAGAATGTGTGCAGGTGTGAATGAAGCTGCAGGAGAAATGTTATGTCATGCCAATCTCTATAATAAAGAAGCATATATATTTAATTTGGCTCCTGTTTTGATCTGGAGGGATTATAATATTTATCTTTTCTTCAAAATTGTATTTTAACAAGCTGTAACATCCTCATCCTCATGTTTATATTTGTTTAGATTATTGTAAATAAGGTTGCTATTCATTTCTAATTTTACCTCACTATGACTGAGAATCACTTCCACATTATGTGACCTAACTTCTAAAAAAATATGCATGGTAGTCAGTGTCAGAATACAATTATTTTTAGATCCCGTTTGTTTTGTGACACGAAGTACACATATATATTTTTTGAGTCAAGATTGTCTCATTTTGTCATTCATTTGTTGAAGTATAAGACTGTGAAAACATGTAATTACATTAGTAAAACTACACACCCCTTATCGCGTAAGTGTCATGACATTTTCGTGCCACAATCCACAAGCCATAAAAAAACATTGTTTTGGTGACGTATGTCGTGCGAGATGAAAGCTGTAGTTTTCGTCTCGGTTACACACCAAACTAAAGATTACTTTATAGTTTTATAACAAACAACGTTCTTGACTTGAACAATTAACAAACATCATACATGTACTTCGTGTCACAATTCTCGCCGTTGACTACCATACATATTTTTTCCAAACTAAGGTCCAATAATGCGGAAGTGACGTAGGCTCTCTATATACTGTGGGCTATATGGTGCGTTCCAGACAACTTGCAGGTCGGTTATTTCCCAGTTGAAACTTACGATTTTCGACATCAAACCATTCCAGGCGCACAATGCTAAACGTAAAGAAAAAACATGGCTGACCGTAAAAACTACAAAATAACATTTTCAACATTAGCTATTTTGACATTTGACCAGTTTTACTATATGTTAGCATGTATTTTATTAAATACAGGAAAATTTACGTAAATTGTCTTTTATATGACGTTATTGTCTACATAATGTGCCACCATTGTTGTGTGACGTCAAATTGGGAACTCGGGGTAGCCGAAGTAGGAACTCCAACTTTGAGTGGCTATTGTACTTCTAGTAGGTGGTCAGAAAGTCTTGACTTCCCAGTTATCTGGAACGCAGTATTAGACCCATTTACCATATAGACCCATTTACTGCCGACGTCACGCCGACGTCACTAACATATCCTCACGCCGCTCATAAACACAGTCAGCGCGAACAATATACTAAATTCTGTTACCTAGCTAGAAACAGTCAATATTTCACCATGTCAGAGGATCTTTTATTTTATTACGGAGGTTAATGTACATCATCATTGTTTGTAAACATACATTCCACCTATATTTATTGAGTTAAAACGCACTATCAACTAATGCAATACACTGTAACCCTTAAATATGCATTAAAAGGCACGGGATTGTGACTTGTTCCATAATCTAAATATACCTTTAGGTCCTCCTTTATGTGAGATGCGACATTACGATATACAGAGCTATGAAGTCTGACATATATTGAAAGCAATCCCAGAATGCCTTTACATTTGTACTTTTATTAGCATGAAAATAATCTGTGTTTACACAGAGTATAAAGCTTCTGGTCTGCAGCACATCAGTTTTCACACATCAGTACAACTATGTGTCACACTCAAGAGAACCTGACTCCTACTTCTGCTCAGAAGCCTTCAAGCAAGTAAAAGCTTGTTGGGTTTCACAGAAAACCATCTGTTTGTTCAGAACAAGGGATAAGAACAAATTAACGGGTAAGCTCTCAAATATCTCCCCATGATTCTCTAGCCTTTCACATTCCTTCATGGTACCCTGTCTTTAGAGAAACAATATATATATACCCAGAAGGTAGGTTGGAGTAGTTGGTAGTTGTTGATTAGTTTATATACAGTGGCCTGTATTTTGCATATGGGTGTGATGTTTTTTATTGTTACATAGGAAGGATTTAGACGGAATCGGTGGGTGCTAGATGCTTTAAGGGTAGCTATATTTATATATTTAAAGATTTAAATTTCTATTATTTATTTTTTTCTCTCTCTCTCTCTCTCTCTCTCTCTCTCTCTCTCTCTCTCTCTCTCTCTCTCTGGAAAAAAAAACAAAACATGAACAACAGCTTTGGATGACCAGAGGTGTATAACGAGAGAACCTGACTTATAATATCAATACAGCTCCTGTTTTAAAAAGATAACCCAGATTCCCATATTGAATTTCACTTTATGTATCGGTATTTTCAATGCAGCACTGTCCCACACAACTCGGTCGAGGTCCAGCATGTGACATACCTTGGCCGCTATAGCCCAAGGGCAATACAGTACGAAAGACACCATTTGTTGTAGGAACATCTGCTCTCTGAGTCTTTGATTTCCCAAGCAGATGTTGGATCCCATCTGCTTTAAGTTTGCCTATGAAAGGTCCCAGTCCCAGTCTACTTTTGATATAAATATAGGTTATGCATACAGTATTCTACCAAAGCATGACGTTATGTTTTTTATGAAACAGTACATTCTTTTATTTTGTTTAGATATCAGAAACAATAAAAAAAAAGCTACAATATTTTTTTCAGTGTTGCTTTGGTCTGCATACACCATCATTAAGATTAAAACATAACTTTTCCCTGAACTTTGACTCCGTCAAACATAACTCAAGTTTAAAAGTACAGTATAGTTAGCAATTGTACGCTAATACACTTTCTCTGTGTGTGCTGCTAAATAATTAGGTATAGTTCTACACAGCCCTGCCCCATAAACAATTACACAAATGGTGCAGACCACACACAACGACAATAACCCTTCGCAATGCGTTTCCAAAGTGTGTGGTGGAGCTACTGAGAGAGGAGCATATTGCATTGAAGGGAGAGGTGTTTTTGTTTGGAGTTGAGTTCGAAGTAAGCAAGCATTCTCTAGAATGACTGACCCTGCATTTAATTGAATTGGATTGGCTTAGAGGCACCTTAGTCTCACATTCTGAAGATGAACACATAAATAATTAATAAGAGATCAGGCATGATGCTATAATTTCCACAATGGACACACAAAACATTTTTGGCATTATCTGACATTCGGAGAACCCCAATGGAGTGTTATGAGACTCACCTGAACCCCCCCCCACACACACACACACACACACACACACACACGCACACATACACCCACACACACACACGCACACAGGCCAATTTTTTTGAGAGCTTTAAATTCTCCCCTCCCAAGTTCAGTCGATTTGTTATCAAATCAAGCGTCGAGCATCTGATTCATTGCTATTCAGCACTGGAGCTGATTTATATGCAGAATGTAAAACAGATGCCTTATGTGATACATATTTATGGTGAGCCCTGGTCTCACAAGATTTATTATAGGTTCTTTCATCGGGGTGTGCATGAGCTGCGCTATGATGACTTGTATTTCCTCTCAGCTGCCAATGCTAAACTCATTAAAAAGAGGTGTGACTATTAATATACATTGTAACGTTGACAGCTTCTAATTTATAACCCAACTACATGTTTGGGGTACCTTCCTATTCTCTTTGTTGGTGTCTTTTGTGTTTATCATCACACTGTTTATTTCATTATGTCTTTATGATTTTTATGTGATCTACAGTTGTCTGAATCCAGCACATTACAACACAAACGCAGATGCGATTAGTCTTCTTTGTGTGAATACATACTACCTCCTGAAAAAGGTTGCCTCTTTTCAAGCACCTTGTGCAAGTTAGACTGAACATTACCCATTTGAAGAAAAGATAAGATGTGCTTTTTTCTTGCTTTGCTTCATTTTTGTGCCATTTCCTCATTGCTTCTGAAAGGATGTATAGTCAAGGGTAAGTCAGTTCAACCACAAAGAAAAGGCATTGCTTACATTTCCTCATTGTAGCTTTTTGTCCTTTAGATTGAACCCAGTGCATCGTGTTATGTCCTGTATTCCCATTCTGAATTACTGTTGGAACCTCTTTAATCTCCAACATATTCCAAATTGACACAGCTGAGCATTGTGATGCTATATTGTTCATCTGCATGCACACAATATGCGTGTGGTACTGCATCTCTGCTTCAACCTATCTACGAATACAATCACACACTACCCCTTTAAGATACTCATTTGGTGAGAATAAACTGTAAAGGATTGTAAATACAGATAACTGGAGTTTGAAAAGATTATTTAATAGCCACTACACACAAACCAACATTTTGGTAGGCACTTAATGGTTTGGTAGGCACTTAATATCGAGCCTGGATTTTGTAATTTTCTCTTTTTAATCTCATACATCAATTCCAATCACTGACACTGTGTTACTCTGTTTTAGCTCAGAATGTTTGTGCTTTTATGTTACACGAGCACACAAATGTAAGCACAGAGGGAGACTATGGGCTCGGGAGAGCTCCTCAAATGCTATAGACCAGATGTATGATGTTATATGGTCAAACTGGCAAACACAAAAGGTTGAAAAACAAAAGCAATGAATTAAGGGAAAGGCTTTCAAAAGCGTGTTTTCAAAACAGCCCAGCTGAGAGCTTAGATGCCTCTCCTCTCGCTCAGTCACTCCCTCGGTCCAGCAGTCCAGCTTTTTCCACCACCACTCCAGCCGCCATCTCTATCTTTTCTTGTTCACCTACTTTTCCCTCCTCGCTCATTCTCCCCCTCAAACGTATTCTCTTTCCCTGCCACCCCCGAGACTAAAAGGAAAAGAAAGGACACCATTTTTGATAATAAGCTGAGGACTTAACAGGCACGGGATATGTTGCTTTTCTTTTTCATCCACTGTCCACAGGCTGTCGACTCTCCTGTGAAGTTGAGCCTGTGAATCTAAGAACAGAAGAAAGGAGTAGGCAAGGCCTACACAAATGCCTCACTGGAGATCCTGAACAGGTCTCCACTGGGGGGTTGCGCTCAGAATTTGGGGCAACCAATTGTATTTAACATTTAGGGAGGGCATGCTCTACCGGCGTCCTCACAAGCACTTAAGAGTGCTTTCTGTTACTGCAGTAAACACAAAAATAATTACAGAACAGTACAGGATGTAATAGGACATTTCTAAACATTTCTAGGCTTATAGGCTTTAATAAAATGTAAAATAGTCTATAGGCTAGTAGAAGCAGACTACCTACGATAATCAGATATATAGCCTAATAATAATCCCAGCTCTCAGGAGTTTGTTATTGTCATAATGAGCATTTGTTTCAATCTACAGTATGTGTAATTTATCACACAAAGTTATTTTATACAGTTGAGTTGCCTCGGGTATGTTTCAACTAGAAACGGGAGGTAGACATGAAGGCTACTTTTACAACCTGTTGTATTTTGATTATGTGCACACAGACGTTTTCTGTGGGGCTCCAGCTAGCATAGCCTGGCTAGGAAACTATTGTAATCATGTTAAGTTACGTGACATCTTTTTTTATAATATACAGTAGATACTGTGAGGTGTCTTTAGTACAAACCACAAAGAAATGGTCAAGGCAATTACAAGGATATTGCTAAATGTGTGTACATTTTTACTGCAAGGCTAGTATTTGTATTTATTTTATTTTATTTATTTTTTATTTATTTTTAACTATATTTCTCAATAATATATGTATAGTATACATGTCTATACTCTATATGTTATGACCTGTTCTATTATTAAATGTACTGATTGTACATTGCTTTGGATAAAATTGTCTGGTAAATGTATGTAAATGTATAAAAGGACTTGAATCTTCAATGCAGTGCAACCCAGGTCAGCTACTGCACAGGAAGAGAGAGAGAGAGAGAGATACCAGAACAGAACAGAAAAGGAAAAGGAAAAATTTTCATGGCTCTCTTCTGCCTCTTTTCTGAATAAAAGACACAAAGTCCAGGATGAGTAGAAGGAACCTGAAAAGGTTAGTAATCACCATTGGGAGGGTCATGTCTGTAGTCTGCCCACCCCTTTTAATCTTAAACTAATGGTGCCATTTTGAGTACTATCTGGTCCCAAATAACGAAGACAAAAGCACAATTTGTCACTGATCATATCGGCGGTGTTCTGAAACACATTAGGCTCATCGAGAGGTTGTTTGTATCCCAAACACAGGCGCTAACAGGAGGAAACAGAGTAGACGGCTAGCATCCACAGCTACTTTGTTGAAATGGGTGTATTTATCAGAGGTTCGAGACACACGTCCTATTAAACCAAGGGCACTGAGGAAATACCTCACATGATCACCAAAGGCCCATAAATGTCTGGGACAGAAATGGAGGCTGCGCCATATGTCAGTTATATGGAGCAATAACCAACTTAAAGAAGTGTGGTAATAGAGCCATTTACCTGATCCTGAAAAATGACCAGAGAAAACCTAACCCATTCACACACACTCACACTTTTAGTTTGTTGTGTATTAAACCAGAAATGGCCAATGATACACTGTATGATAAGGCATAAGACCTGACAGAATAATAATGACAACAAAAAAAACAGATAAAACGTGTATATTTGTATGACCCTATTGTTAAAATAAGCAGCAATTAATCAATTGTGTTGATTTTTGCATTTTTATTGTAGGTATTGTCTTACGAATAAACTTGTACTGCCAAGTTGCACCCTGTACTGCAGTTCTGTCTAAGTTCAGTATAGCAAAGAAGTAAACCCATTAGCTTATTGCATAGCCTACTACTTTCTTCAGACAGACTAAATAAATCTGCCTGCATTTTCTTTAAAATATTTTGTGAAATAGATGCTAAACCTATTATGTATTACACTGTAGTTTACTGCTGTCGGTGTATAGTAAAACTAGATATGTAGTTAAAAAGAGAAATGTCAAAGAAATAACCTTCTTTGACATTCTTATATTAATTATTGTGTCTTTAGATGTGTGTGTGTGTGTGTGTGTGTGTGTGTGTGTGCGTGTGCGTGTGCGTGTGCAAGTGAAGTGCTATACCAGAACAGTATCAATAGGCTACATAATACTGTAAAACTTGCATCTTGCAAAAACACAGTGGACAGTGAATGAGCATGTTCACGACTCAGGCAGGATTATGCCAGAAAATCCTCAACAACAGGACCAGGGGGGCCACTTGACGCATGGTAGCCATGGCACCCTGTGAAGCAGGTCTCTACTAAAAAACATATTTTTTATGTAATCAGGAAATACATCATATTTTCTAATGCTATTAGAAGCATCTAAGAAATCAAAGTGCAAGCTTATCTTTTCTCAAATTGAGCACAAAATAGCTGTATAATTGCTCCCCCTGGTGTGCTTATCACTACATTGCCTTGTCACTGTGGTCTGTACTGTATTTATTATGCACTCTTGGGCCACGAGAGCATGAGTTCTCCAAATATGCTTCATCCTTATCCTTCTAAATGGATTGTCCATCCTGCAAATTTGCAAAATCTTTAATTGTGTCAAGTTCAAATTCAGTAGGCTATACCTCAGCAACAAGCATTGTCATATGGGTTGATGTTATTGTACCTGTAGCTGCCTTTCTCTCACCCTCCCCATTAAATGCATAAATACACATAACCGTAGAGATAAAATATAATCCTTATAACACAGCAAGATCATAAATCACAGCAGGTTAATATCCCTCGGTCCTTCAAACACACACACACACACACACACACACACACACGCAGAAAGACACACACACAAGCGCAGATCTCTGAAGATTGAACTCGTGACTTCGAGGGAGATGTGAGACAGGAAAGGGCCCAGGAAAAAGAAAGCACTGCTGTACATTCTCAAGCCTGAGTGGGATGTGTATACCTCTGTACCTTCAGCAAAATATGTTGCCATGCAAGGGATTAGAGGTCTGTGAAGCACTGGGTCTTGACCTGCAAGCCTTGGAGCCTGGCTGTAACCTGACCCAATACCAGGTGTGTGCCTGTGGGTCATAGGGCTGAGGTAGCATGCAACAAAAGGCAGCTTCTCAATAAAAAGCCTCACAGCGGCAATTAACCATTTTAAACCTGTCTGCCCGCCCTTAATTAAATCCTCCTTCACTGTACAGACACGGGCACCCAGCAGTGCATATTGAAAAGCTTTCTATGTTGTGTTTAATTGTACAGGCTCGCACAAATGTCACGCATGAAACGCATACTGCAAATATCCTAATAGACACAATATTAATAGCACACTAACTCCCTCCCTCCCACCAGCATCTCCGCTTTGCTTTTACTTTCAAAATAATTTACTATGCCTCTAAAGCATCCCGTCATCTGCAGCCAGAGACCCATAACTGTCATGTGAGTCGATCATTTACCCCATGATCTCCTAAGTGTTAGGTGTTTAATGGGTGGAAGCTGTAGCAAACACGTTGAAATAGCGTACACCTTACACAACCAATATGTCGCCTCTGTAAGAAGGGAGGCTGTATCATTTCATTACACGTTAAAGGGTGTAGCGGTTAATCAAGCTACCTGCCAAGGGGACTGCCATATCTCACAAGCGTGTCAGAGTGGTATAGTCTTTTAAATATGCTCGTACGGAACTCTATAACTGAGTGGGATTTCCTCTTTCACTTACATTACTAGTGGACACCTGGGAATTGTGATTGAGTTTATATTTTGCACTGATAAGTGAAGTGCACAGATGGTGTCAACCGCTATTAATTGGTGATAATTGTTGGCTGGAAAGTCTTTTACATTGTAATTAGAATAATAATTATTATTATTATTATTATTATTATGGTCTGTGGATTCTAAAAAAACACATATATACCAAACTCAGTCTCTTCTTAACTTTAAGATCAATTACAAACTGTATTTCATTCTGAGATCTAAAATAGCACAGTGTAGGCTAATTCTTGATTGTTCCAGTATTAAACAGGCGTTTCCATATAGGATAACCTACAGGTTAACTGACTGAACTTGAACAATGTCAAGATGAAGCCCGCAGCCACTCGTTGGCCTTGGAGGGATATTAATTGCTCCAGCATGTCCGTGCACACTGTGTTTGGATAGGTGTTTCTTGTAGCAAACACAAGTAAGCCTTTGTATTGCTTCACTTTAGTCTGTGACTTAATTTGGGAAGGAAATGAGAGTAAATACAAAAAGCATTGTCTTCCCTGAAGCCACGGTATCGCCTGGAGGTGTTGCGTAACGGTCTTTTCTGGAATATGTGTTAAAAGCTCTAGTAGCATTTACTGTAACACTGCAAAATAGTGGCCGCAGGTAGGCTTCTAAGGGATACATTTGTCTTACTTGTCTTTAATGAATCCATGGAAGGGATGCTATGACAGTTAAAATAATATACACATTAAAAGCAATAATTGCTTCAGTTGCAAGTAATTAACTTGGATTTTAGAATTAGAATCCTATGTAATCTAATACACAGATAAACATACACTGTTGATAGATTGATATCCAATAAGATAACTATTCTTTAACTATACTGCCGCTGCCTGTCTCTCTCCACCCATATCTCCTACTCTACTCTCCCAGGCTTGGCGAGGGTTTTCCCAGTGAGATGCATTCTGACATGCACTTGTCAAGTGACCTATGAGCATGGGTGGGCAAGGTTACCAGTCCTGACTTTTACAACATCTTCTGTCTTCACTCTACTCCCCGTGTCTCCCTTCCTAAAGGAGTACGGTACGTTGGATATCGCTGTAATGAAAAGCACAGCACTGGGAGGTTCAGGACAATCCTGCTGCTCTGATGCCCTGCGGGCTCGAGCTGACAAAAACATCAGGACAATGACAGCAAAATATGAGAGGTGAACAAAACCCCAAAGGATGTTAGGGAGAGAGGGTGGGTGAAAGGTGACAGAGCACCGCAGCCCGCTCTCTAAAATAAAAGTCTGACTTAGCACCCTCACAGGTTTTCTAACACGTCCCTGAAGGGGACTAATAGTAGCTTCTGTTTTGACATGTGGCCTGTTGTACGCATGCTTGTATGCATTTCAGACACAATAGAATATTATCCACTGTTTACTGTGCTCAAATTAATATTGTATGCACGGTGTTTAATATACAGACATGCTACAGTAAGAACACTTCTATGGAAAGCTTGCTGATATTCTACTGCACGTACAGTACAGTACGGCAACATGTTGTGTAGCGTTCGATGTCGAGGCCATGAATTCAGTCTTCCCGCAGCCTGACAAAACATCCTGGTTTGTAATTCACGGATCTGTCTTGAATGGCTGTCAAGATCTAGTTGAGCAGACACATGGAGAAACACAGATGCAGAAATGCAGTGCCAGTTACTCGCACTTGTTTTTTGTCCAAGCTGCCACGTACAAATCTGTACGATGAGATTACGCTTAAAAAAGACAGCAGAACACAGCCCAGACAGTTCCCTCTTTCTCTCTGTCCACAAAACCCACACCAAGTACATGGGAGTGTGTGGGGAAAGTATGAATAGCAAAGATTGTGGATGATGACATAGTCAGTGTATGTGTGTGCTCGCATGCGTGCCTGCGTGCGCGTGCGTGTGTATGTGTGCGCACATGCACGCGTGGGTTTATGAGATCCCAGCCCCCACTGTGCACACCCTGTCAGAGAGATCATAACAAACTGTCATCCGTGCAGCCAGAGGCTAACATTCAATGCTGGTACTAAGACCAGAAGAGAAGTGAATGCTAACTGATTCCAACTGATTCTAGACACATGTACCGTGAACACACAAGCCTGAAGAAAACTTTATATTTTCATTATATATATATATATATATATATATATATATATTCTGTATATTTCCCACAGTGCCTATAATTATGCTGTGGTTACCTAGTCTAACCTCCTGCCAAAGCAATCCAATAGAGATTGTTGTTAAAGGGGATTATACTAGCCATGTATTCAGTTTGTTCAAGATTAATGAGACAGCTGTATACTGTATTACATCATTCTGAAAGAACCATTTCTAAAATTCCACATCCATCTGTGTTCTGACCTCTCAGGTTGAGTTGCAGTACTACAGTAGTCCTAAAATGCACAGCAGTATGGCACACATTGTCTTATTTGTACACATTAAGAGATGCAGATATACTATCCCTTCTACTGGCCCACCCACTCCTCCCACCAAGACTAGGAATGTAACTTCCAGGCATGGACACTAGGGTTAATTGTGTGCTATCCATCTTGTAAAGGATTTCGACCAGCTCCCAATTTCATGGCAAATTTATACCAAGGAATACATCTTTTCGGAGGAATGTAAAATGAACAGCAGGAGGGTGTTTCTTGCGGATTAGGCATGCTCATCAGTTTATCATTCATCAGTCAGCAGAAGTTTTAGTACAGTCAAGTCAAGTCAAGTCAATTTTATTTATATAGCCCTTAATCACATTGCAGTCTCAAAGGGCTTTACAACCTA
>JAODTR010000021.1:2413757-2425223 GCA_025399935.1 Amblyopsis rosae | reverse complement strand
CCTACATCCGTGGGATGTAGGCCATCCATACGAAACATGCGCGGTTTGCCCCAGAAAGAGGGCCAGTTATTTACAAACAGAAGAAAATAAAAGGGGGTGGGGCAGTAGGACAAATCCCTAATTCTCTGCAGCCATACTTGTCTTTGTACCTCGGGATTAACAACAGGTCTGAGAGAACCATAATAGTTTAAAGCTTCAGAAGAGGGCAGGGGGAAAATAAGATCAAAACAGAGATACCATTAGAAAATCTCATAAATCAAAGCACTTACGGTGGGACTGTACGTTGTAAAGACCATCTGGGCATTCCAACTTCTAGATTTATTATTGAGCTACTGTGATTATCGTTTATAAGACTAAATGTTCATTGTACCACTTAATTTTGAGGCCTGTCTCAATGTTGTCACAAGTAGACTTAGTTCCTTGATGTATTGGATAAACATTTCCATAAAAGTTTTACCATAAACAATACATTTGATAATCTTTATGTAACTTCTGTTGGGCTTCAGTAAATGCAGTAGGCCTACTAACCTGACAAAATAAATGAATACAGAATATGTCACAATAGGTATGAATAACACTTACATATTAACTATGGCACATGTCTTCCATGACATGTGATGTGTTGTTGTGAGAGGGTAACACCCATATAAGATAAGTGTGACTTTCTTTTCTTTATGTGTGTAATGCCTTCACAGGCCTGGTCACTTCCCGTAGACACCTCTTCCTTTTTTGCCTTGCTGATGTTATCGCAATCCGGGACCTGGAGTGGCTCTTTGTGGCTCATGGCCGCGTCTTCCGCTTGAACACGTGTGCGTCACATTATCTGCTGAGAGGCCAGACTCCACATCCTGTCGGTTGGGGGAGGGGTTGTCCGGCCGTGTTGGGAACAGGAAAAGGAAAAGGACACAGTGCAGGATTAAGGAACAGAGTACAATATCTATCCTCCGTCCCCATTCCATAATTTATAAACACACGTGTCAGAATTGTAAACCACAACTCTTACCTTCTCACAACTTTGCAGATTTAGTTTATCACCAGTATTAGTAGCATTATTTAGTATTCCAATGGTAAACTGCCACCAATTCACTCCACCGTGAGTGAAAGCCAGGCCATGTGCCAGGTCGGGCTGTACAGCCTTAACTGAGCTTGGAGCTCTTATTTCAATGGATGCCTAAGTAGAGTTTGACTTTGAAGGCTTTGATCCTGAGGCAATGCTATGGCATTTGACTTCTAGCAGAAAAAAAAGAACTTAAAAAAAAAAAAACAGCGTGTCAGACCTTCTGGGTCACTGGGATCACTTATCGCTGCTGAAAATAACCAGTGGCAAGCCATGATTTGGGGAATCTAAAAGAAGGCTGACATTAGCAGGTGCCCTGAGGTGGTATGGAGACAGCTACAGAGCAGGTCACTGACCTTGGACCACAGAGAACTTTTTTTTTCTTTTCTTGTGTTTTCCTTTTTTTTCCTTTTTGGAAACCGGAGGGCCTGGTTTCACTTAGCAGAATTGTGCGACCATATAAGATAGACACCAGCTATAGTAACCCAAAGACATTTTGCTTAAGCTACTGCAATAACAATATTTAGAAAGAATAATACACCTGTCATACAGATACACACATATTAGGGGTGTACAGAGATTACATCATCTATATCTGTGTCTGTTTAACCACAGAATTATCTGCAGGCATCTGTATTCAGAAAGAAGACCAAACGTGGGTGTGGTTTATACCGGAAGTCGTGTTATATCGGGCAAATGTTCTATTTTTTAATATTCATTGAGGATGCAGTTTTTGTGCCTCAAGTCATCAAATTGATATTGGCATAACATTATGAAACAGTTTATTTCCACATCCTCACTGTAGTTTTCATTTATAATAATAATTAAATACTTGGTAGGGTGATTTTTAGTCGATGCTAAGTCAAGATTCCATTACATTTGGCTGCTAGGCTACAATATTGCAGGTTCTATCCAAGACAACTAGTGATTATTATTTACTGAAATAGTTATTTAGTTATTTTTTAAAAATCTACTGAGTTTTGTAAATAGAAGAAATTAACACACAGCTAAAACTACAGCTCCTCAGCTTCAATTAGATGTATTATGTTGCAGGGGTTTATAAGAATCATGCTTTTATCTCGCTAGTCACTAGCTCGCTACTAGCTCACTATAATCACTATGACTCCTCCTCCATCAATATTACAAGAGTTTTCTTGAGGGATAGCTGTGAACGGTCAGATCTCAGCTTACTGCTTGCTTTGCGATGACTCAGTGGGGATGACAACAGATATCGATTACTGTTCAGTAATGTGATAGGCTAAATTAAATGTTAGTTAGCGAAATATAACTATGTTGCAAAAATACTGGCAATTTTTATGTTGCATTTTGATTAAACATTAGATCTTACAGTATGTCTCACTCAACTCACATGTCCATCATGGTTTTATTCCCCAAACTCAAATAGTACCAAGCAAATTTGTGTAGATTAAATATCCATTTTCATAGCAGTATTTGTATTTGGGTTTTTAAAACAGCAAGTCATCCTCATCTGGTCCTTATCACTTGGCAACTTGGCTACTATTGTTTAACTGAGATGACAATTACTGTGTGCTGTGTCTGTAGCTATGGTAACACAATGGCATGGACATACACACTGTGGTGTGACCTCTGTAATACCACTATGTATCCCCTGTTGCTGCATGTAAAAAAAAAATCAATAGCGATTCAGGATCCTACTGTGTCTAGGGCACAGATGTACACAACTGTGTTTACAAGTTCATTTGAGGACCTCCATGTCAAAGAGGATTAACCCCAAGTGGATCTGAGGAATTAAAGATAGCCTAACCATTGTGTTTTGTTTATTAAATTCAAGGTTTGCTATGACATATTTGACAACGTTGTTAGCTAATTATGACAGCAATGGAATAATCAGATTCAACTGCAATCATTAATTTAATTATTAAAACCTTATTAACAGTATTTAATTCCAGCCAGAAGCTCATGGGCTCAAGCCCCAGAGTTGTAAGCCCCAGTAAGCATCCTTGTAATAGGCTACTTAACTAAAAATAAATAAATGTCCATCCATCCATCCATTCAGCCATCCATACATACATATAATAAAATAAAGTTATCATTGTTAGTCAAGTGTATTTATTCTGTAGCCCTTAAAAGTGGGTTGTTATCTGAACTCGATCTAAGTGTGACGGAGATCGTCCGTCCCCCTAGGGCAGGCCTGGGCAAAGTCAGGCCCGGGGGCCGGATGCGGCCCTTTGAGACATTCTACCGGCCCGCCTGGTACATTAAACATATAAAAATAATAATACAACATAAAATTACTCGACGAGCTCTGCAGAATGTTACTTTATTTTATGCTGCGTAAACAAAAATACATTATTAAAGTGAACTGTTACGTTTTATTATGAAAATTGTGTTGCATAGGAATAGCCTATATATGCATAAATATGCAAGTTAACAAAGTTAGCTATATTGTGTTTTATCTTTTTTTATTTAGCATATTTGTTAACAAATAAACGTGGCCCGCAAAGTTCTCTGACATTTTCAATGTGGCCCCCAAGTGAAAATAATTGCCCACCCCTGCCCTAGGGGAATCGAACCCCGATCTCCCGCGCAGAGAGCGGACGCTCCTACAAGGCAGGCCAAAAACCCATGGGCTCTGGCCTGCGTCGCCAGAGCGGCCTATGAGGTGTTGGAGAGTGAGGATTAACACCGCACAGCTACCTGCTGGCCACCGTTGCATAAGCAGTTAACAGTCCGTGAGTAGATATTCAGATTATTATTGCATTAATTAGATAATTAAAGCACAAAGGAAGGAATCCAACCCTTCCAGGCTGGAAGTATGCAATACAGTAGAAGACGAGATGGCAACATATTATAATATGCATCAACGTGTATGGGTTAAGTGTATGCATTAAGTTGTGTAATGGTCAGTCCAATATATATTGATAGACATGAGGATGTGACCAGGGCCCCAGTTATGGCCATGTCTGGTCCATCCCTTGTGCCTGCATACAGCACATCATTGTAGAGAGAGCCGGTTGTCAATATATTGTCTAGGTCGAGGAAGCATATTCCCCTCGATGATACATAAAAAAGAGGCTGAAACTATTTAGGCCCCATCAACATTGTGTGGGGGGGGGGGGATTCTTAATGTCACATCTGCAGAGATAAACTGGTATCCAGTGGAGATCAGGAATATGGTCGAACTATTTCTCGTCAGTGTTCTGGCACCAGCATTCTGTGACTTGTTTTACTCTCTAAGAAGGCTGGAGTTTGCAACAGCTCTGTGAGGTTAATAATGAGTAAATAATATTGGTTAATAATGTTGGTTGTTTATCATTGTCACTTTCTGTTGTCTGTCTACTGTTCTAATGTCTTTATTGTCTCTCCCTCCCATGCGTTTCAAAGTCTTGTTAGTTCCGCCTGTCGTAATAATCATGTCTTATGTGTTTCACCTGCCCCTCGATGTTGATGTCCAATGGTCTGTCTCTTGTCTGTCTACCTATATAAGCCTTTGTGTTTCCCCCCAGTCCAGTCTCGTGATTGTTTAATGTCGTTTCTTGTTCCCTGTATCCCTGCTATTTGTTTATGTTATAGACAGGGTCAGTCATTCTTGCTAACTTCGAGCTCAAATAAAAACAGTATCGCTACACGGTCCTCTGCAGTGGCACCTCACATGTTGAAATGTATTGTGAAGCAAAGAATGTGCTACAGCGTTGTTGATATGAGCGGTGTTCACCACTTTGTTATTGTTGATATTTACGGAGCCATTCCTGTGTAGAAGTATCAGATTATTGTTTCAATATGCACAGAGAACGGTAAAATAACAAAAAGCGAAGAGGTATTTGTTGAATTTCACAAAAAGTTTATTAGCTTGCATTTAGCTTGCAATAGCTGATTTTACCTTTTTAAATACCGTGCTTATTGTAAATAATGCTTCAGTGTTGTGTGTTTGGGTCCTCACCACTCCCTTCAGCATTGTAATGCTATTGGTCAGGGGGCACCACACAGCTGCACTGTTTTTGTATTTCTTGAATTAATTTAAAACTTTTTAAAGACCTTTTTATCACTGTATTAGTTGCAGGTATGAAAAGCATGTGAGACATGTCTTCATGTTTTCTATCTGAAACAAAGCAAATAATATACTGTTGTTACTGTGGTATTAACATTATACTTCCAGTACACAAGTGTTACCTAAAGTCTTATTTGCCAATCCAAGAGGTCTCATGGTAGGCTGCTAACATGAGACCATGGGACCATGGAAACCTAAGTAAAATACTGATGTATTTACAAAAAAATTATATATGTATGTATGTATGTATGTATGTATGTATGTATATAGTGTTTAGACAGTATATAGCTTTTATGTAATATCTGTAAAACTATTTGGTTAACTTGTGGGATTGTGGAAGAAACTAAAATGAATAGTGAGGAGGCATGACAAGGAAAGGAGGGGCAAATCAATACTAGTCAGGAAATAGGTAGGAAAGGTTATTTACTTGACATTGATCTGCTGTAGCGGCAGCAGAGCTTGCCCTGTTTCTCTTGTGTTAACATTTACGCCTGTGTATACTCACAAACGACAAGGGAGTCAACTAACAGGTGTAAATTATGGATCGAAGGAGGCAGGAGTAAATCTGGCACTGCCTGCTGTTTATGCAGCTACAGAAGAATAAAATGTAAACATCAATAAAGATAACATGGACAAATGTACTGACTTCATTGTATGCTTTATCTTAGTACATAGTACATGTACATTTACACAATTTACACAATTTAAGCAAAACCCATTTGGCTAACGGCAATTGTGAGGAAGGCTACGGTGTACTGTGTCTGATGAGCTGGACAGAAGGAAGCCACTTTACTGTAAATGACAGAGCAATATATGGTTGAATTTATGTAATTTCATTGTTTTCTTGTCATATTATTGTTTACAGCGTGCTGAGCTTGTTATTGCTCAGTGTGCGGAGTGATACACAGAACACTAAATAGTCCCAGTAAGCAATTCTGTTTGTTTGATTTAGAAACTATTCAATTACTGCCAGAATTATTCAGTTATGGATTTGCATTTTATTTGAGTACACTTTTCCAAAACGTGCAAGTGCTTTTGCAGATGAATTAAGTATTAAAGCATGCTCATTTAATTTCATTACTGGGAATCTCTACAGGAGACGGATATCAGGGAAATATTGATAAAAGTGAAAACTATATTAGACATTGTGGAAAGTAAGAATCGACAAGTAAATTTCAATTTGTCCCAGACCTCAGGGTCATCCATTGCTCAAAGTGGTGGATCACAATTATCTGGCCTAGGCTTACCACTGGGTTAATGATTTTGAGACATCAATTATGTCTCTTTTTCAGTCCACTAAGATGGCACAGACCTGATGCACACAACGAGGAACTGTTTGTTCCTCCATATGCCAGGACATGTAATCGCTTTCTCTGAATCCTGCCAAAATCTGCCCTTTGCCAACAAGGGCCACATGTTTTCACAAAGGAAAGTCTGGCAATTGGTCTGCTGATAATTTTGTAATTTGGGCTCCTGCAAAACAATTTTGGCAACAGAAGTCAAGATTTCTAATGCTTTTCTTTTTCTATGTCTTTCTCTCCTCCTATTTATTTATTCATTCATTCATTCATTCATTCCTATTTCTAGGACAGGCTGACACCAGTAACCCTACACATGGTTGTGCTTGACTTTTAAGGTATTGCAATTTAAGGTGTGTTTTTTTCACTTGGTACACTTACATAAAAAGCCTGTTTCATTCAGTTGGAAGTGCTGCTAAATAAACATGCATTGCTTGTTCTGGTTCACAACCTCTCCACGACGTGTAGCCATGTGCGGTAAATGGGAACATCTAATGCTGGAATGTATTTATTTGTATTTATTTATATGGGGGAGTTGGAGGGGGATAATGTGTTACTCTCCCGAATTTCATTTAGATTTTTAACTTGTTAAACTGTGAATACTCAAGTTAATGCACCAGTTGCCTTGCCTTGAAGGTCATGTCTGCAGGTCTTGTTGAAAAAATAAATACTTTAATGTTCATATCTGGGTTTCAGTGAGAGCACTTTCAGAAAACAGTCCATTGTGTATTGTGGTGATTCATTTTCAGAAAGGAAGTAGACCCATGGGGTGAGAGGACCCCAAAGAGCCAGGAAATTTGTTTTGTCCCCCCTTCCACTCTGAACTTGCCTATATCTCACTTTCTAGCGGTACCTGTCTTGCATGCTCATTCTCAAGGACCAAGCCAATCTCCCTTTGTAAATAGAGCTATGTTTTATAATTCCCCCCTTTCTCTGAGATGACCATATCAATAATGCAGAGGAACGCATCTGTCCAGAGCGATGAGATTATTTCTCTGATTTGGGCTGAGAGTTATGGTAATAGTTTGGCAAACAATCTACTCCAGCAACAATGACCACAGATTACAGCTGTTTTCATATTAGAGAGATGTCAGAGAGGCTCATGATTGATAGCTCGCCAAGAGACAGAGTCAAATAGTCCAACCCCAACATTTCACATTTGCCTCTCAACTCCCTTTCCAATCTTCCTGATATGTTTCTGTATTTTATTTGTATGCTGTTTAAGATACTTGTGTACCAACAGGTAGTACAAGGTCAATTGGTGCACTAGATTAGGCAATAGATAACTTGGATGTGATTTCTATATGATGAGTTGTCTATATGTGGTTATAAAATAAGATATTTTGAGATAAACATTTTCAATAGAGAATACAAAACTGCAATACATTATTAAAAAGCTGTCCTCTTAATTGGTTCAGTCATTTTATTTTAGGAAATAATGCTATAGCCTACATGGCTAGGAGCAGCCTAGAGAAACATTAGATTTAGTAGTTCCTCTAAATGTTCATTATATTCTTCTATCACACCTCTTGTGGATTTTAGAGATTTAGGGGATTTGTTTATGGATGTTAGACACCATTAACAAATTACCTTCATTACTTAATTGTTTACAATTTGTTTACAAGTGTTCACATACTACCAGGCCTGCAATAATACACTGTACTAACATATATTTATTGATTGTTTTATTTTAACGTTGTGTAAGTACCTGAATTTGAACCTTTCACATGACTTCAGGGCAGACAGGTGCATTCCATAGCAAATGAATGTGTCCTCCCATTCAGACCACAGGGTTGCAGATTGTATTTCTTTGTTGCACATCACTGTTTACTAG
The DNA here is from genome assembly GCA_025399935.1 of Amblyopsis rosae. Taxonomy (NCBI): domain Eukaryota; kingdom Metazoa; phylum Chordata; class Actinopteri; order Percopsiformes; family Amblyopsidae; genus Amblyopsis; species Amblyopsis rosae. The sequence continues at coordinate 2,417,004 of JAODTR010000021.1, read as the reverse complement.
TATCAAGTGTTTTCATCACTGATATCCAACAGACTCATGATTTATTAACGACACAAAAGCTGTAACACCAATTGGCTAATATGAATTTGCATATTTATTAAAAGGGAGACATTTGTGATTAATGACATCCAGTCTTGTCACATGTAAATGAGGAGAGGAATTGTGGCTAAGTGAATCCCTGAGCATGTGCTTTACTCCGCTATTGCATTCTTCAAAACAATATTCTGTGCCTAAAATGTAGAGCCTATAAATAAACTAATTATTCTGTCTTGGCCAACTGTATTAAATATGCCTTGGTGCAATGTCATTGTAATTGTAATAATAATTAGGCAGCATGGAAATATGATAAAGGCTATGCCTTTATTTACACCATTATAAGCATTTCTGTATAATGCATATTAGCTTAGACTGTTCATAGCTGTATCAACACACTAAGTACAAGTCAGCAAACTTAAACTGACTGTAAAACAATAACATATTGTTTTTTACAGATGATTATTAAATGTATAATAAATATGTGGTGGGGTGGCGGAATAAAAATCATCTTGATGACAAGGACGTTGTCAGATAAGTGGAGAGAAGGGCAGTCAGAGAGCTATTTAGAGAGACGGTAAATGGCCTTTTTACCATTCCAGCTACCCCTGCCCTCCCCCGGTTTGAGGATGGCATTAGAGACTGCAGACTGACATACATTTTTTATAGCTTCATAAAGTCGTCCAATGACCAGGTCACCCTTCTCATAACTAGGGAGCAGAACGCTTGAGAAAAGCCATTCATCACCATGAAAGGGCCCGCTTGTCCAAGCGCCTTCAAACATGCACACAGTCTGGCAAGAGACGCTCAGCACAAATGCTAACGTACTTCTGCCACTAATGCCAGATGACCTTCTCACATCTATTAGCAGGCTGGCTGACGCAGAGGGCAGACACGTGGCCCTCTTGTCTCCTGCACAGATTTCACCGACAAGAAATGGAAAATATCATGCATGATAATAAAGATGTCACCGACAAAGCTAGAAGTGATTTATTTTGTCCGTATAATTCCCTTCTTCTATGTTTTCTATGAAAAAATGTCAGGTGTATATCAAAATATTAAAATTTCATTTATTTTGAATTATTTCATCATGAATAACATTGTATTTCAGTTTCTCACTTTGCAAACATATCATTATCCTAGAGGTGTGCATTACGAGGCAATATATTTGAATTACATGACATGCTTTTCTAAATGTGTCCCTTTTGATTTGGCAAGACAGAAGGACCTCCAGTGTAGACTTGGAACGCCCCTCAACAGACAAACCATCAGACCACCGAAACCCATTAGTGGGCAATTAGTGACAGCTGGTGGGTTGTCAGCCTAGTAATGGCCTCAAAAGGAGTACCCACGGAATACCAAAACTAACGGGGACACAACCGTTTAAACCTTAGCTGACAAAAAGTCAAAGTACTCAAAGCTTTACTACTGAAGACTAAAATCCACTCTTCTTCCTGGCCAAATCACTTAATTTATAATGCCATTTTAGCGGGCATGTGAAAGCATTGAATTTGTTATGTAATAACAGCAAAATGTGCTTTGCTGTTTCAGAAGGTATGAAACTGCACATTACGGTAACGCTTAATGTGTGCTACAATATTTTACTGCTACAGTATTTTTCTACTATTGTGCTTCCAGGTCCTCCTTGTGTTGGCTTTTCATTTCCAAAGCTGTGGCTACAAGAGGCCCAAGAGGTGGACGGGCAGAGGAGGAGGGGGTGGAGGGTTGAAGTCGTTTAATAATTTATTTAAAAGGGAAAGAAGGCAGCCATGGGGAACAAATAGTGTTTCTCCCTGAACCAAGCCCCTCTGACCCCAGCCTGCGTACCTGAAGCCTCAGCCCCATCGCATTAGTGAAATTCTTATTTGATGGCATTTTAATATTCTGCCTTGATGACTTTTTAGCAACATTTACTTTCGGAGGTCTCGGGCGCTTCCCCCAGAGGAAATGAAACATGTCAAAAACCATTACGAAAAAATAAAAATTTAAATACCTCAGCCGTGTTAGCGGTAATACACACAATCCCCACCGCTCAGAGGCAAGGCTCACAAACACTCATCTGCTTGCCGGCTCGTAATGAGTCTGTTTGATGGGTAAGCGATTTGTGGGTCACCGAACATACGTTACAGATCCAATTTAACCCTTGATTGCTTGTACTCTGGAGGACCTGGGAAAATGTGTTATTGAAATTTAATACCAGATCATTTCTTCAACCTCCCATGCTTGGACAAAGGTAGACTAACACAACTCCTCCTGTGGCCTGTGCAGGTGGGGGAGGCTGTGGTGAAGGCAACCAAGGGGAAAAGGGAGAGAAGATATAAAGAAACAAAGGCAATTTTATGCATGAAGGCAAGCTCTGCCTCGTCTGGAGGTCTTGCTAAACACCAATCCGATTAGCCCCTGGAGGCAGTGCACTTAGTACCATGCCAGTAGAGTTTGCTATTACGTGACATATCACTTCTACACTTTATGCCATGGGCCTAATGTTTATATATTGTTTATTGGAAGCCTACATCTTGATTAGAAACATGCAACATATTGTCTGTGTGTGTGTGTGTGTGTGTGTGTGTGTGTGTGTACATTACATACAGTATGTAAACTGTGTGTGTGTGTGAGTATATATATATATATATATATATATATATATATATATATACAATTCTGAAAGCAATAAAACAGTGCAACCAAGCTGAGAATTTATATTACCAGGGGAACAAAAGAAACCAAATAGAAAGCAATAATAAAACAATAAATGTCTGTTTGGATTTCTGGTTTAGATTTTGGTAGGTATGTATAGTTTATGAAAATGTTTTAATGTTTATTTTCTCCAGGGTTTATTACCTGCTGAAATGTGTCATTTTGTGCAACTGCATTACTTAACATATGTTAAGTGTAATTGCACCCCAGCTCTGAGCCTGAATCCACCCATTGCACAACTGAGTTAAGGGAGGAGGAGGGCATTAACATTTTAATTTGATGACGCACGAGTGGACAATAATTACTGTTATAGCAGATTGTTATCAGATATGATGTGCAGCCATTTTCAGATTTTTTTCAAAATTAAAACTAGAATGTTTGTGTCTCACCACAGTTATATATATATATATATACACTACCATTCAGAAGTTTGGTGTCATTTAGAAATTTCCTAATTTTTGAAAGAAAAGCACAGTTTTCTTCAATGAAGATAACATTAAATTAATCAGAAATACAG
>JAODTR010000021.1:2389374-2401133 GCA_025399935.1 Amblyopsis rosae | reverse complement strand
GTGATTGTTGATTAGATAATTGCATTAATGAGAAATTGAACAGGTGTTCCTAATAATCCTTTAGGTGAGTGTATTTCAGATAGAACAAAATTGTGAACTTGTTGGTCCATAGAGTTTCATAATAACGGAAGGAAAGAGGCTTAATCACTGGTGACAAGGGCATTACTAATTAATATCCATATAAAAAGGTAAGTAATGGGATTTTCCAGGTTATGCTGTTGAGAGGTGGGGCTCTTAACAAAGAGCACAGTTAGATGGGTATAAATGGTATTTCCCTAATTCATGCGAGGACATGGGAGGAGAGACAGAGGCAAATCTGAACATGCGTGTTAGATGAGGGAGCCGCTGTGTTATCTGCTGATCCCAGAACTTCCCTTGGAGCGCTGCAATGGGCCCATCTCACGTAGCATACGCCTCACTGGGACTGTGTAGCCCGCTGACAGGAAAGCTCGATTAGCCAGTCACAAAGAGGCCAAAATGGAGGAGCACTTCCTCAGCCAACGGAGGTTTGTCCGGAGAGCACGCTGCAGCCCTCCTTCCTGACAGGCAACATTGACACTCACACACACACACACACACACACATACGCACCCTGGTCCACCTTAGGGAATGCATGACAGATTTGGATACATCGTTTCTCTAACACATGTAAAGTACTGTGTGTAAACTGTTATAACAATATCCCCATACAGTCTCCATACACATGCGACACGTTACGCACGAATGGACGCACAGGCAACCGCCGTCTAACCCATCAAGCGAATGCGTTTACTTTCCGACAAGTTTTTTACAGTTCACATTTCTCAAAGAATGCTGGCCGCCATCCAGAGAGAGAGATGAGTATGTTTGGATAAGCCCCAGCCGAGCGCGTGCTGCCTACACCCAGACAATGGGATGCTGATGTGGAAGTGGGCCTGGGCCAGATGAGGAAAGAGAGATAGCAGTGGGTGGGATGGGGGGGGTAAGAGGTGGAGGTGCGCTGAGCGCTGGCTGGTGGGCCGTTATGGGACCATGTGGCGGAAGGCCATTGTTCATGAAGGGGAAAACACAACAACAATTAAAACAAAAAATGAAAGACAACCTTCCTGAATCTTTTTATATGATTATGTGGAGAACAATCGAGCGGGTGGAATCCGCTCCTTTGAGGATATTGAAGGGAAAGCCTTCCCTTTGAGACGTGGGATTATCTTTTCACACCTTTCGCTGGAACACAAGCAGGAAAATAAAACAATGCGAGCTGCTGAGTAAGAGGCATATTGATCAAGTACAGTGTGTCCATTGAGAGAGATTACAATGGCCTTTGGCCTGTGACACATTAAGCAATGAACCACAGGTTAATGAGGGGGAAATTTAATGATAACACATCTATTCTCCCTCCACCCCTGTTCTTTTTCAATGATACAGCATGCATTGCATTATGCTTGGAGGCACAGGTCAATCATTCCCTATTATAGTTGAGTTTAGACTTCGCATATACCCCAAGCAGTCGGCCAGTCGTAATTGATGACAACACTATGCAGGTCAGTGACTGAGATGAAAAGTACATGATTGTCGCACTAAGGAAATGTACTGTACATGTGCGCGATAGAGCAGAATGTGGTGGGTGGGTGTTTGAGCATAGTCCTTTGTCCATATTTATATATATATTTTCTTTTTCTTTTCTTTGAGCTGATAGTGGGAGGTTGTAGATTTCACTCACCCTAGGGTCATGCTCCTGATATACCTTTGAGTCCAGCTGTTTGCCGGAGTGCAGAATCCTCTCAAGGGAAGAAAGCATCCAGAGATAAGAGCCTGGTGTTGCGTACCATGGCCCTCAAGGCCCTGTTTCCCCTCATTCTGGTGTTCACATTGCAGCTGTCCATTGATTTCGTTCTGGGCTGGCTCATATGTTGTTCAAGCATTTGATTGTATGCCATTGTCTGGGAGTATTTGCACTCAAAAGCCGATATATACGCAGATGCATTTCCATTGAGTTCCTCCTCATTATACTACATCTGGCACTTTATACTGTAAAAAGAAAATATTTTACACTTTACCCTATGACATGTGGTACTTCGATTAATTTACATTCAGACATTTGATAGGGGGGGAGGGAAGGAGTATCCATAAAAAAGTAGTCAAATAATTAATTAGACTACAAACATGATATGCTAAAGGTAATACGGTGTCAAATAAAAGTGACGTGTACAGTAAAGTGACAACTTGATGTATGCTTTAAATGCAACGGAGTCAGGAATGTTTGCAGCTCTACTCTATGGCTTCATGTCATAGAGAAACTATCCCATGCTCTGTTGTGTGTTCTGATTGAATTATCCAAGAGTCCACATTCACAAGGATGGCTAATGCATGCATATGTTTGACTTTGAAACTGCCTAGATAAAAGTGTTGATAATAAATCAATTCATGTTTGTGCTTGGGAGTGCCTGGCAATATTGAATTATTCCACCAACTAAAATCCAAGCTTTCCTGTGGACGCCCATTTGTGGTAGGGCATTGTGGTGACATGGTACTAGTTTGTTCACCAAATTCCTACTAGAAAAACTTTTCTTACCTTTTTAACTAGAAAAAATTTGACAGGGACATGTTTTATCTATGCGTGTGTGTGTGCGTGGGCTACCGTAGCATTATGTTGCCTTCTGGAGGTTCTGACCCAGGCCAGACAGCAAAGCTTCAGAACTGGCAACTCTGTCTCCACGCCATTAATCAGTCACATAGAGAACTGTCTTCCTTCCAGATGGGGAGCCTCTTTGCAACCAGAGAAAAATAAGCAGGCTAATTAATTCTTATTGTTACAGGGAGATTATATATGAGAGAGAGAGAGAGAGAGAGAGAGAGAGAGAGAGAGCGACACTAGAGCACAAGTTGAGCACTGGCCACAATATAATCTCCATTTATGGTCATTGTTTCTCCATGAGAATATATCTATGCCATTAAAGTCCTGTGTGACACAACTGGGAGGGCAAAGCGACATCATAGCTAGAGGTTAATGAATTATATGGAGGCTTGAGTACCCTGGGACGCAGTGTGCCAATGATTACACAAGTCCAACTGCAGACAATGTAAGCCCACTTTAAAGGGATGAACGAGATAATACTTGAATTGTTCCCACTGGTTATATTAGCATGTCACTACTCAGGGTGCATACCTATGCACTAATGATTAAAGATAAATGCTTTAGCTTAGCACACAGTATACTTTGTGTCACAAAGGGAAGTGAGTAAATGTGACCAGTTCACATATCATTATTTGTCAGTCAATGTGAAGAGAAACAGATGTGATTGAGTGTGTTGTTTGTTTAGTTGTGGTTTGCAAGCTTGTGTACAGCCACTAGAACATGCGTCAGCCATCTTGTTGTTTTTTTTAGTGTTGGGATTCGGGTTGTGATTTAACCTGATTCTAATCTGTTGTGTATGGCATGTGTATGACTCTCATTCGTTGTTTTTTTTAACCTTTCTTTTTTATTATTGTTATTTGGATTGTTCCCTTAAATAGCTAGGCTAACTCAGTGCAGCAACAATAAGCAGTCAGTCGATAATGATGGAGATGGTCTCGAGAGACATCGGCTAATTATCTCAACTTCTACCACCCTGAAGCTTCTGCTGGCATCTGTGGCACCTGGCATAGTAACTGACCTGAGAGTGTGACATGTTTGGAAGGCTGTACTGTATGTGAAGCCAACCATATTTGTACTTGTGATCATAGCTACACTTGTAGTATTTCACTTTATTTTTTGTTTTGTTTATGCACGTTTGAGCAAAGGCACTTTATTAAGATATTGCTGCTCTGCATTTGACCAGCATTTCTGGGTATTTCCCTATTTATGTTGTGTCTCTTGTATTATTTATTCACTGCCAAACTGGCAAGGACTCTCATGGATATTGATTAAAATAGATAATTATCCATAGTATATGTAGTTTCTTTGGCTATATAGGATAAGAAGTTCCGCAAGCATTTCTGAAAGGACATAATGTAATACAGTTCATAGGGAATACTTTTGCACAATAACATTAAATTCAATAATTAGATTCTAACATGTTTCATATAATCATTAATATGGTTATACATTTACATTAATGTGGACTATTTAAAGACAAATAAGTAAGCCAACAATTTTATTGTCACATACACACATAAAAATATGTGTTCTCTGCATTTAACCCATCCTTCAAGGGAGCAGTGGGCAGCTGCTGTGCAGCACATGGGGAACAACTGCAGGTAGAGCCCAGTGTCACTGGTCAATGACAGTCACAGAAGAGTGACCCTATCATGTTTTTGGATAGTGGGGAAAACCAGAGCACACCCACGAAAACATGGGGAGAACATGCAAACTCTACACAGAAATGCTGGGATGACTGGCATTCAAACCCGGGACCTTCTTGCTGTGAGGCCACAGTGCTATCCACTGGGCCAACGTGTGTGATCTACTTGTTTGTTTTATGTATAAACACACAGTACTGTACATTTTGGTCTGATAAGGTTTCTGTTGTTAGCTATAACAAGCTAGACTGGGTTTAAAGCATGCAGCGGTGTCCTAAGGGCCAAAAACATGCGCTGTCTTTTGTGACCCTATGCGCCTGCTCGTCAACCTCATGCAAAGCTGTGAAGGAATGTATAATTTTTTCAATCCTGAGGGAAGGAGAAAGGTCTCCAGCATCATTATTTTCCTTCAAAATGTAACTGACTTTACTGCACACCCTAATTTGCTTGCCATAATTATAGGTCATGCTCCCCTTTTGTAATTTATAAAACCTTTTGTTCTTATCAATAATGAATGGGCTTTAGCAAATCATGGCACTATAATATTTTGATATTATGAAAATGCTAATGCATCAGGGACCTTAAGCCTTATCGGCCAGGTCCGATGCTCTATTTAACAGCCGGCAGAGGAAGTCGGACGCAAATTGCTTATGTTAATGCCCCAGTTGTACCCAGACAGGATGAGGAGTCTGCAATTAATTTCATCCAGGCGGTGGATGGACAGGCAAATTTATTTCCCTTCCACAGGATGGGTTGCCCAACCCCCCCCTCCTCTTTTCGTAGGTCTCCATGCAGAGAATTGGAAAGGCTGTGAGAACATGCGAGGGAGGGTAAGGGAACGCGAGAGGGGAGAAGTAACTTTGGAACATTCCATGACCTAATTGAACAGCGGCAAAGAAGGGGGGCAAGAGACAAGAGGCAGAATCACCATTCGTCCCACTGACAAGTGTTTTCACAACTTAAACCTGTTTTATTAATTATGTTTGACATTTCCCTAATTACTTTCATTTACATCACATCAGCTCTTAGCAGATGACTAGACTGCATATCAATTTGCTGTGGTGCTAGAGCCTGGCGCACAGAGAACCCTAGGCAAGTTACAATACATTATTCCATTACGAGCCGTCTAATAAGATAAGCTCTCGGATGTTGTCTATTTAAGATCTTTGTTAAATTACTGAGAATGGGTTGTATAGCAATAATTAAATGAAGACGTAGGAAGCCTAGTGTCACACACTCGAATGCCAACGTGAGTCCAACTAGACGCTATGTTTCTACTATAGCTGTGATTCCATCTATGCTGAGAACCAACCCGTGATGTCTTGCCGTGTGTGGCCTGTAAACACTTGATTAATTGGCACCACTGTTGCCAGTTATATCAGCCGTGCCTTCCTAAATGCCAAGCAACAGTAGAAAAACAGACATCGAGTTATTTTTATCCCGTCTTGACATCAAAGGCATCTTCTCTCAGGAATATGGTAAGGAGAAATAGCCAAGGTATCGCGACTGTAGCCTGCTGTACATCTTGTTAAAGCCCCTCATTGGGTCTCTCCGAGGAACCGTCCACTGGAGACCCCATCCCCTCTCCCTGCCTGTCCTTATTTGTAATAGCCTTCTCCCTGGTTGATGCCTAGTGCTGCAGTGACAGCATTGTTAAAAGTGAGCCTCTCAAAATGTGGACAGGTTGCGAGCCACTGGCTGCACACCGAGAGGTAACTTCGGTTACCTACATATTTTAGGTAGGTAACTAGGTAACACACCTCTATTTCAAACACTGTGCTATTAACCCACATGACAACAACACCTTCAAACTGACATCTTATTGGGAAAATAACAAGCAGCGAATTAAGATCATGGACGTGAGATGAACCACTTATGAAACTGAATGTGCTCAAGTAAATGTTGCATGCATGCAATCTATATAAAAGGCATTACAAGTGGTAGCCTTTCCTGACGTACGCCCTGCATTTCCCATGAAGCCCCCTTGGCTGTTGTCGCTACCTTGGCGACCCTCCAGTGGCAGTTGTTTCAATACAATAGTGAGGAGAGATACAGTAGCAGTGTTTGGATCGTCAGCTGTATGGGCAGATGCTCAGATCAATGGGGGAACATATTAAAACATTAGGCCTAAGTCTTGATGCTGTAACATGGACACTGGTATAAAAACTGTGGGAAACTCTAGTGCCTTTCATTTATGGACTGGTGCCCATGCTGCTCCAGTAATGCTTAAATACTTATAAAAATTTAACTTTATTCCATTTTGAATATTTATATTTATATTATTCCCCATAATGCATAAAAGGATAGTGATGTTAAATGCACAGCCATCAATGAATCTACTGTGTGTATATATATATATATATATATATATATATATAGCTATAGCTATATATCTACCAAAGGATATTCAGTATGATTGTCTGTTTTACCCAAATAACAGTAATTCCTTCATTTTTAAATACATAATGGAAATGGATGAGGGCTACTCATAAAAATGCATATCTCAATTCTCAATGTTAATTTTTAGCCTACCCCCCAGGCACATATTATTCAAACATTAATATAAAAAAGAACTATACATCAAAAAGTGTCAGTTTTCACTTTTACTTCTACAGTATTCATAGTCATGCATATTATATGTAGACTAGGCTGTACTGCTGTCCGTCTTATAACAATTATGCATTAAGTAACACGTGGATTGATGGATTGATAGATAATGTCCATAGTCTGCATTCGATATATTTAATTTTTAATGACCTTTTCAGCACCCTTACATTTGGATTATATTTTTGTATAATACACTTTATGCAAATTGTGCAATTCTATAAATTTTAGATTTAGTCATATTTTCTACATGCAAAGTATTACAGATGTCTGTTGTAAAAATGTTATAGCAGCAAAGCAAAATGTCTGATTCCTGACTCGTTTTCATTTGAGCTAAAAAAATTATTTCTAATGCTGCATGTGTGACTGAATATATAGCCACCCTTCAGCAAGTTTTATTTATTGGCAAGTACTATACATTCTTATAGCTAATGTGTAGCTAATTTGTAACACAGATCAACCTTTGCTCGGAGATAAATTAGAAATTAGATGTAGACAAATATTCCTCTTTGTATTGATGTGTAATGTTGTTCCATCAACATTACACCCATACAGTTTTTATATGAGCAGACTGTTTGCCTTAACTACAGGGGCTAAGTAAACAATCAAATTACAGTTTTTTTTTCTCTTACCCACTTCAGTTCTTTACGTTTGGTAATCGCCATTGGTAAGTCAGAAGACATCAGCTTGACTCTATTAATTACCACCTGATCCTTTCTTCCTGGATAATTAGGTACCCATTAGTTCTAATCAAGTAGTTACTTAATTATTGCAGTAATTAGTCTAATGGTCTAGCAAATTGAAGCTTTATCACTTTCGGATACTTAATGTTCTTGGCAGAGTACATCACAAGTGTCAAGGCTTGGGTCTCAGCAATCAAGCAGTGCACAGAAAGTTTATCACAAAATAAATTATGATATATTTATATAAAATATATTATATTGCCCTTCTCAAAACTCTAACTACTAACTAACTAAAACACATAGTTGAGAGATAATTGGCAAACAAAAAACAACATTCTACCTAATGCTAATGACTGGGACTTGCATAATACAGTATACCTACACTATAATAATACCCCCTTAAAGATATTAAGATTTTAAACCCTGAATTTCCACCCCAGCTTTTTCTGGTAGAAACCTTCTGGTGGTTGGGGGTGCTCTTTTCCTAGTTTGAAACCAACAAGACCCCTCCTGCAGACAACAGCATCTCACAGCAAATCACACATAGTACTCAAACATGTAGTGTACAGTATAGCATTGGGTCAGGTTGCTGTGATTTGACAACATGCACTAGGAAGGGGAATGCTTCTGATAGCATCAATGTACTGGGCAAGGCCAACATCTAGCATATCCTTTGGAAGAATGCTTGGAATTGAATTATTTCTATTTTCTTTATGGTTTGTTTCAATGTTGTGTGGTGATGTCTGTCATGATCTAATTTAGCCGGCAGAAATGAGAACACCCACACGTAGATTTCTAATAATATACCTTGTATTAACAAAATGCAATGATGAGTCCTAATGTTACAATTTGCCACGGAATTTGCCACGGCCGTGGTCTGAACTACGTCCACACAGAAACAAAGTTCAGTGTAAATGAAAAGCCAGCACCGTTAACCACACCCCCTAACCCTTATATAGCACGTTAACTGTACCTTTCCACTTCCGGCTTCCTTAACACCTCATGTCTGATATAATTTTATACATCGCCCTCTATTGGCCAGGAAGTCAGTAGTTATAACATCGTAATCGTAAATATACAAGTGGGGTGTGGTTTGTACACGTAAAAAAAAATCATATAATGAAAATAAAGAACAGATAATAAAAGCATAACAAATAAAGTCAAATTTGTATAATCTCTCATACACGTCCGATGCCAAAACATGTGCTCAGGGGTGACCGACAGCAGCCGTTCTCCACGAGGGTTCACCTATAGGCCATGCAGAAGGTGAGTGAGCTGGTTTGTCTTCAAGATGTAGCAAGCTGGGCCTTGGCTGTCCGTCATCACCTCCCAATTAGCGTCAGTTTATTGAGTCTGCAGGAGATGGAAGATGTTGGCAGGTGAGCTGTGGTGTCTGAAAGGTGTCTGTACCAGTTCTCTGGTCTTTAGGATTAGGACCCAGACGGTATGAATGCATCCACCGCCACAATGACTTGCAGACCTGAAAGGTATGGTCAGACGTGCACACGCATGCTTGCCCTGGGCAAGAGTACACATGAACACTACACACACTCAGTACAATACACTGTACAAATGTGCATTGTTTTGGGTATATTTTTAGCAGAACAAATCCCTACAAAGAAGGCTATGGACTGCTGTACTCTAAATACAGCCTATATCTGTTAAAGAGTTTAAATGATCCAGAATACAGTTGCATTATGGGTCTAGCCAAAACTTTTCCTAGCCCCAAAAGAAGTGCAAGATAAACACAAAAGTTGAATGAATTTAAGAACAGGAGCATGAAACTAGTCTTCCTTACCTGACCTATTTGTCACCAAATACAGAATGCCCCACAAGATTCTTTCATAGGAAGGCAAAATGCCGCATTGCCGCTTGCTGTATGACAGCAGTGTGTGAAAACTGACACACAGGAGTTTTCAAATTGGGGCCCAGGGAGCCGAAGCATAAAATAACTTCAATCTCAGCGGCTCTCAGAGGAATAAAGCAGAGGTGGCACCAACAACAACAGCACAACAGAGAGGCAGGAAGGGGTGAAGGTAGGAGTTATTAGAGGATAAAACATGCCTCTCCATCTCACTCCTTCTCTCTCAGGAACCCCAAGGATGATCAATGGATTTAGTCAAAGGGATATTCAAGCAGAAAATTGCTGCCTTTTTTTGCTTTTCTTTGAAGTATTTCCAGAATACGCACCAAACGCCCAGTCCACCAAGGTTGAAAATAACAGCACAAGTGCAGTTTCTACCAGTAATCCCATAAAAAAAAGGAGTAAAGAAAGCGGGGGAGGGTATCAGCGCAGGCACTGAATGTTAAAGGACGCGAGGAGGGCCCAGATTGAAACTTTGCAGGTATAAAATTGAAGGCAGCCATCTGAACACATATAGGCAAACAATGGCTATTTTTCAAAAGAGAATCTCAGTGACCAGCAAGGAAACTTTCCATTTAAGAAAGCAAGCCCTATACAGTACATGCAGACATAGCATTGTTACACTATACGCCAATGTAGTGACATGATTTATTTGGTCCCCTTCTAATCTCACGACCTCTAAAATCAACCTAGCTTAGTGTGGAAACGTTTTGCTGTGTGCGTAAATAGAAATATGTGTATGGTGCATAGCAGGCCCATCTAGTATGTATTTATAAAGCCGAGAATTAGGGTTATGCAAACACACATAGGAAATAGGCTGTTAGGGTCCCGGTGGTGTATAAGGTTCTCCAAATAAGTCAATAAGCCAAGCTGTGCCAATGAGAGGTTGAACTCTAGCGGTGGGCAGGGAGCCTACCCCACCCCCCTCCTTCCCTTCCTCCACTCAACCCACACCCCCTGCCCCTTTGGGGCCCCTGTGGCAGTGTGCAGACGACAGTGGAGGCATGTGGCACACTGGCGGTATTATGGATAGGACATAGCGATGGGGGACCAGACTTTTCCGTTCCCTGCGGTGTGGTGTGATGGCCTCATCTGTTCTCCCATCGCAACGCTAATACATCTGCAACATATTCCCACCTAATTAAGATTTCATAGTTCTATTAGTCATAGGATGGAAGGGATATCACAGAGGGTAGTTTAGCCACAGTTTTTGGATTAATTGCTAGGTTGATCATGACAAAGAAGTGAGCCAAAACAAGAACAGAGCACCGCTGGCGTCACTTCGGCTTCTATGATTTCTCCAGATAAGCTTGCTCCCGGGGGAATATTTGTTAGAAACTATTTCAGCTCCTCTATACCTCATCGCAGTCTAATTAGTTCTGTGTTAATTCTGTCTTGAAGATAACAGAATAAATGTAAATATTAACCTCCAATGACTTTTTTTATATATTTCTTTGTTGTTTGTAGATGCTTACATATATTTAAATAAACACAACATTGTATGTCCTTTGAGCCGTTTGCCAGTTTTGTTTGTGTAATCATTTTGAGAATGAAAATATTTGTTTAGTGAAACCAAAAATGCCACTATGCAGAAAATATGCTGTTGTTTTAAATTCATGGATTAAAGGTAGAGTCTGTGATTGAAAGCTAATTGTAAGTTTATACACGTTCTGTCAAATTCACCAAATATATCCTCACATTCACATCCATTTTACCGTGCTCTGTGATTGCTGAAAAAAGAAGCTGGTACTTCTACACAGCCCTGGCTCTGTCAATAGGAACATAAACAAAGTGGCGAGCACTGCGTACAACAACAATGCCCTAGGCTTTGCAATGTGTTTAAGTGAACAACAACAAATAAACAACAGACTGTGCTGCACATAAATAAAGTGGAGAACATGAGCTTACTTTAAAACTGTGGTATCATTGTACAGCAAATAACTCAAAATGTATATGCTTGCTTGAGCCAGTTTAACACATACCTTATTTGAGCGTTTGGCATTTTTTAAATTTTGGTTTTCCAACGGAAAATTTACATGGTCTTGGAGACTTGTTGTAATAAAATGCTAACATGTTCAAGTGATGACAGCACTTACTCCATTGTCTTCTATGAACTCGGCAGCCCATTACGTGCTTCCGGCAATTTGGATATCTGAATTTATTCCCAAGACTTTTACTTGTAACTTTGCACTAATAAGCCATTTCAATCAATCAATCAATAAATCTTTATTTATATAGCACTTTTCATACAAATTCATGTAACACAAAGTGCTCCACACTACGTCATTAAAAACAATTCAAAATGAGTAAAAACAATACAATATATAAAAAATAAAGTAATACCACCACTC
>JAODTR010000021.1:2366660-2389274 GCA_025399935.1 Amblyopsis rosae | reverse complement strand
TAAAGAATGGAGAAATGGTTAAAATCTATTAAGCTTAAGTCCCTCAAAGCCGGCAAAAGCGAAACCCCGGACACCCGAACTTGGCCCTACCCCCCAGATACCAGCCTCCATCTTTCCTAGCCAGAAGGTCATGTTATGATTTGTTTTAGGGTGGATACAGTTATAGGAATCTGTGGAAAGACTCATACACAACATTAGAAGCTCCACCATCTTTTGTAGTTCTGACATAATTTTTGCTGCAGAATTTTAGTTTTTCTTTTCAAAATGCCAACACCTGAAAATAATTACACAGCTTGAAAACCTGTCACATGATTAAAGAGTAAGCACAAATGAATAGGCAATTAGTATAAAGCATCAACTTGAAAAACATACCTTAATAATGGTCTACATTTTGCAAGTTATATTCTAAACCTATATACCGGTACTGTACTTTGTAATACACTCATTCAGACAAACATAATTAGATGTGTTATCTAACTAGTCAAATATACAGGTATATGTTAAGAAAATGAAAAGGGGCATGCTTTCTATAATGTTGGGTGGGGAGAGGGGGTTTATTCTTCTTTTTATGGTTTAATTCAACAATAGCATTTGCAATTGGGGTTTTGGCCATCTCAAGGGCATTCCTGGTGAAATTACTGAGACTACACCATTTATCACAGGCTGACATGTGTCATGTTCCAGATTCTGGTGCAGAGAGGTTACAGCTGAAGACAGCTTTCTCTTTGTTGAGCAGCCATCAAAGACACCATCTCTTATGTATCAAAAAGGGAAAGCTGACAAAAGGATATAGTAACATACAAATATGTCATCTGTTTTCAAATTCCCCACACACATTTGAACATTCTAATCTGATACGTTCGTCTAGCTGTCCCAAGATTATTTTTATATGTACATTGTGTTTTAAATCTAGTTTGTGACACCCAGTGGAATAAAACACCATTGTGAACAGTGAGTGAGCATAACTTCCTGTAATGTATACTTAAGGAGTGCATACTGCATGCCATATTACTTGTGTTGGTACTATTTGTTCAAGACGGATGGTTACAGTATCAATGCAACCGTGTGTAGGAAGTTCATATCCAATGTATGTGTGTTCTCTACAGTAGCCTACTGTAGGTGAAACAATAAAACACCTCGTAATATACAGTGGAGTAAGAACACACCGCACTGGACGGCCATGACTGAAAGGGTATCGTTCTTATTCACCGTCCATTAAAACACTCCTCATTGAAAGATTAACACTGGTTTTAATGTACAAGCCTCTGAATATGTTTGAAGGAGGTTTGAAAACAATGTATGCAATACTGAAACTGTACAAGATCATTTAAAATGTTACAATGTTGAAATGTAATACTTAATGGGTATTCGTATAGCTATTGTATGGCTGCTTGTTCATTGCTGTTCATAATGTAATTGACTGCATTAAAAGCATAGCCTACTGTAGAACATTGGATTAACAAGGTCAATCTGAAAGGTCTACAGTATATTCATCCTTATATTACGACGAAGGAGCTATCATGTGTACTGTATATGTTTTATAATTACCAAGGCTGTTGGCTTGGTGCTGCATAACTTGTGCAGAATGTGAAGGCGTTGGCTCAGTTACTAAATCTATGTTGGTGCCAATATCCTCTATATTTATTAATGGATTAACTACCACTATCTTCATCCAGGAGAAAGATACCCCAATAAATATCTGTCCATGCCTGTTTTCAGTTCCAGATAACATTTCCCCATTTTCCAGAAATAGTTACCATATATACTTTTGAGTAAACAATGGATTATTGTAATTGCTGTCGTCTTTATTTCAACAACTTTTACAGACTCCGCTAGCTCATCGCAGAATGCCGTTCTTGAACAGGCATGTGAAATGTCATTGTTTAAAGAGTACATCAATAGCTGCTGACAAAGTTAAATGTAAAGTACAACAGGGGGGAGGGTGCTTATACAATTAATTAATTCTACTGGCACATTATTTATGACTTAACATGATATACTGCTGTGCTTTACAATAACCCTGAATGTGCATATTTCTGGAGGAGACGCTAAAGTAATTATGCAGAATGCCTTTTACCATGAATGTACCATATTAATTACTTACACTGTTGTTTATCAATTACAAAGCACTGTTTAAAAACGGTTTGGTAGATTGACACAATGACCCAAGACTCTCTCCCCTATTTTAATTTCAACAGTTTATTATGCGACAGTGTAGCCATCCTTACAAAGTGCTAATTTCCTGGTTAATGGATTAGCAAGCCGTGAGTCCAATACAGTGGCTGCCATAGGATATAGCAATAAACACGATGACCAAATTATATGTGCAAAAGTCAAAGGAGATTTTTAGGTTCACTTAAAGGTTACATTGTGATTATTATATTTATTTTAGTGACCTGCACAATATTTAGGGAGACAAATAAAGAATGAATAATAATATATTTTAAAGGTATGCGATGTATAACGTACATACTATACTTACAATAATGTCTCTTTTCGGCTGCTTTACTTACCTCTGCAAAAAACAGCCAGGTCAGGAAACAACTAATGTGCCACCAGTGGCATTACCCTGCTAATCCTCCACATTATGTTCGATGAGAATCTGCAGCAAGGAGGATTTGACCCTGAAGCCTTCTGTCTCTCAGTGGCTCACTGGCCTGTACTAATCATCTGATCCAAGTGGCCAAACGGTATGGTCCAAGCACATGATTTTTGTGTCTTCATGCGTGCATATTCTCACAATGGCTTACTGTATATGCTGTGCCCAAATTACAGTGTGTCCGGATGTGGTAGGGGTTGGTGTTTACAAAAAACAACAACAATAACAACAACAGCAACATACAAATAATTTAAGGCTCAATGTGATTAAAATACGTATTTCTTTGGACTTGAGGGAAGTTTTGTCTTGACAACAATCTCTAACAAATACTTGTATTCCCGTGTTGTATGACTGCCTGTTACTTGTTGCATATCACAAAGTTATGGCAGTGACTACTTTGTCATAGGCCGGCTTGCAATAAAAGGTTACAGTACATAGTGCAAAGAAAATATCATGCCAGAACATACTGTATATAATGTAATTCACAGAATGACACACACAATGTGATTGGCATTAGGTAAAAGCGATATGTATATCTTTTTCCACACAGCAAAACAACTGTTAACTGTTATTACCATTGTGAGAGCACCACCTGTACATTTCTTGTTGCCCATGGCATGAGTGGATAAAGGTTTAAACTGTGTGTCTTCATTGCCCTCTACAGGAGGAAGAGTAGCAGGTGATTTATTTGTGCTACAGTTATACACCTAACATACATCTGCCCTTCAGCTACTGTACCTGTCTCTCAAGACCCCTGACTTTACTGGGCATCTGTGTGGACCCCAGGAGCTTATGGAACCTCAAAGAGCACGCTGTGTACATGCCATTTAGACCATTTAGACATTATAAGGTTTAAATTACACTACACAATCATAATGTCAGTGATGATTGCGATAGTGTGCATTGTCAGCTCCTGCTTAGTCTCGCAGGGACACAGCGCTGGCTAACTGCGTCAGCACCCACCTACTTGACAAGCGATGGTGTTTTGATTGACATGCAGGTTGACCAACTACGTAACTCAATGACCAAGTCAGACGTTAAATTTGCAATGCAAACTGCTTTCAGGTCTTGTAAATCTTTACAATTTGTAGGCTACGGTTACTGATTTAAATACAGTACATGTTTATATTAAAATGAGTAAATAAAGCACTGCGCTATAGTTGCACCGGAAATTATGGAGACATACTGTACTTGTGAGCGACAATGCGAACAGCCAATTGTTATCGACAGTATTACTTCCCGAAAGTCCAAAAGTCCCATGTCAAGCATATGAGGGTATATGCATCAGACGTTCAGCACAAAGTTGCCTATGTGACGTAGTGCTAATGAACAGAAGAGGCTGAGACTAGCTGCTGCATATGTCTTAGGTAGTTGTGTTGTGTGTCACCCACTGTAGTTTTAAAGTAGGCAGGTTATTTGCTACTCAGGTCACTGACCTAATGTAAGTGGACTATACTGTAGGTTTAACCAGATTAATTAACACAAATCCTACACAGTTGAATGTCAAACATTTATTCATATATCCAAAGGTTTAAGAATACCATACTAAATAAGAAATGTAATGAATGTAAATAAGTGTGGCTTGACAAATTACAAATTAGGTTTTGGCATTTCTCATTTGTTGATGAAATACTGTATAAAACTCAAAAAACATTGTGTTTGTAATTACTAAACTACAAGCATTGTTTGAAGTGATGCATATTGGTTTGAAGATGCTGCCTATTATATTGATCAGATTTGATGATTTCTCCATCATCAGCAATCCACTGATGTCTCAAATCATTGTTATTTCTTTAATCAGTGTGCATGCAAACATACAATATACTGTATATATAAAATCCCCTAAAGAAATGTGAACAGCTGACAGCTTGTGCCATCCTTAGCTGAATAGACCTACCAAGCGATGATTGCTTTGAGGGTGGAGGTGCTAAGCATTCAGTGACTGTGCAATGTTACTGTGGTGTGGAGCTGCAGTTGTGTGGGCCCTGAAGATCTATCTTTGAGTGGGTGGGTGGTATTGATTGGAGGTGTACTGTACATATTTAAGCGTTTAACTTACATAATAGTTCTTGCAATGCTGTTGGAGTGTTCTTGAACTAACATGCATGTATTTTGTCTTGATGTTTATCAGTCTGGCAGTATAGCTACAAATTACAAATTGGGCCATAAACGATTTGTACTCTTTCTGCACGTCTATAAACTTGAATATTGTGAGTAGGTACATATTGCCCTCCCATCATGATTTCTAGTGTGGTCTACACTTGCCAGGACAATGTAAAAATATGATTTCTTCAATGTGCTATCATTCAAACTACAGATTACTCCAGCTCACTCATGTTTTGATCAATAAAGACAACAAATCATTATATACAGTAAATGGGATTTGCCTCCGCTATTGATCTTTGCAGTGAATGTAGCCTCCATCAGCCCAGCTCTTTACCACATGAATAATGAGCATTAGACCTTTGGTGCAAGAACATGACCTATAAACCCCGTAGTGGAAGCTATATGGAACAGGCCATGACCAACACATGGCGTGCACTTAAAGAGACATTTGTTTGCAATAAGTAAAAGGTTGTAATGGCCACTGTAATTGTAACGTATTACTGCAATGAGACTTAATAGGGCTTTAACATTTATTTAATATATACACACCAAATATAATCAATATCGAAACGCAGATGTTTGTTTTGTACAATCGCTCCCAGCCACACACACACACACACACACACACACAGGTACACTATGTAGGGCCTACGCTACGTGCCTGCTGTCTCACTCCCGGGAGAGAGCTGACTGTCGCACTGTTCCCACCTCAGCCTCCTGTCTCTAGTTCCCTCCTCCTCTGTCTGGCCTGTGTGGCTGCCAGGGCAGCTGAGGCGGGCTAAATGTGCCAAACTCCTGCTATGTGGGTCACACAGACTACGATGCCTGCATGTCAGCCAGGCATTCACTACGGTTGCTGCAGTGATGCAACTGGCACACGTCATTCATTACAGTGCGGTGGTACGTGTTAAAGGTGCATTCCAGCACGTCGCTGCATCTGTGAATTAGCCTTGTGTGTAATATCTCAGGCTAGGTTTCTTGCGCTTCCACCTTCAGTTAGTTAGTTAGTTAGTTAGTTAGTTTTCCAGATTTCCCTGTGTCACATTCTGTTATTCTGGTCATGGCTTTCTGTCTCTACCATTGTTTTGTGCAATTTGATTATTGTTTTTTACCAAATCTCCTCTAGCCTATAGCCTACAGTATAGCCAACACGTATTTCTATTGGCTCTCTGCAGGATTATTTAGCATTTAGTCACTTTGTGTTCTTTCTCTGTGTTTCCAGTTGTGATTATGACTTAGTTTCCAATTCCTGTTGTATCCTCTTAATATCTCTGTTGTTGTGAATATTCCTTGTTGCTGAACCCTGCCTGTGTACCTTGACTATGATTCTGTCTATGAAGTAAAGGTTTTACTTGACTGCACTGTTGTCACTGCGCTTCCTTGCTTTTGGATACTCCAGTAACTTTGTGACCTTGTGGAATGAAACCAGTGTTACGGAAACATTTTGGTTTTACACTCCCTACAGAGCTTATGCAGGCTTATGCATTCTACCCTTACGTCTATGGCCACGCCCAGTTTTATGTAGCGTCACGATTCAAAACATAAATGCTGAGTTGGACACACGGGTCCAGCAGTGCACGTTCAACGCCGTGAAACAGCGGTGTCATGTGGCATTGCTCTGAATGAACGGCGGTTAATACACCGTCCTGCCCCTTTAAGAGGTGCAGATAATGTGTGCAAGGACACACAAAGCAGCTGCTGTCACTATGAATGGCATCACGCACTGCTTCAGACACCCCCCCCCCCCCATCTCCCCCCTAACACCACAACCCACTCCTGGCTGCTACTGCAGGAGCCGGACATAGAGACCCAGGCTTCACTGTCTCCCCTATGCTGGTCTATATGCAGTACTGTGGGTCATTATGGCAGTGAAACCCATTGTGCCCGCTGCCTATGAATAAATAGCCTGAATTAGACATGTACAGGCAGCCTAAGGCTAATGTGCAGATCATAACAGGTTGATGCATACCAATTGCCATATAGTAAACTACTATATATAACCACTATATATGCCACATAAATATTTATGTTTTCCAAGCCTGTAGTCCCCCAAATATACACATTCCCATTCTAAAGACCAAACGTTTCTGTGGTGACTTTCATAATCCTAATTTCTCTTTTTTCACATTTTTTTTTTCTCAGTTTTAGGTTTGCATTTCTGTATTTGGCCCATGTCACTTTCTGTAACTTTCTGATGGCAGCAGTGTGCATGATGGTACACCAGGCTCTTAATACAAGGCACCAGGGCTTCAAGCGCCTGAGCAAAACGAGCTGCTCGCTCTCATCATCTCACTGGGTGTGAGATCTTGGTTGTGGTTTAGTATGGACAATGATCTTACGCTCGTCTCCTGCTCAGCGCCTGATTAGCTGCTCCATTGCAGCTGTGCGTGGGATGTAAGAACTATTTGATCGTAATCATGTAATTTGAGTGTAGTCACGTTTGGTAGATTATACTTGAACACTGATATACTACAGGAGTTGGTCCCGGGCGCTGCACAGTGGCTGCCCACTGCTCCCTTCAGGAATGGGTTAAATGCAGAGGATGAATTTCACTGCATGTACTGTACAGTATGTGTATGTGACAATAAAAACACCTTCACATTATAACTGTTTTTAATTATATTAAATAAACACATTCATTAAAAATGATTGTATTAAAAACATGCGTGGCCTATGAAAACTTGTAATTTTAAAGAACCAATTCATCCACTCTTTGGCTTTCGTGAGTTCTGAAAACCTACACTTCCTGAATCTACCTCAGATGCAAATTGCTTTCTCAGAAACAATACATAAAAATGAAAAGAGCTGTCAATTGCATGAAGTTTCCGTGTTAATTTATAACCTCCATACATTCATACAGTGAATACAGGCCATTTCTAATAGTCACAGGCATGACCTGGTGTACAGCGACAGAGATGGCGCCGTCAATCCTACCGCATGCCGATTTCACTGAAGGCAGGGTCAGATGGAGGCTGCAGTAACAAGTTACTTAGTTCGTGCTGGAGGGATAGACATCCTTGTTGGAGCCCTGAGAATAACACATGAGCTCAGTGTCAGGACCTGTAGAGGTTGAGAAGTGCCATCCGCAGTTTACACCCATGTCTGTTGTGGGTTTGGGGTGTTGTGGTTCCACTCCCAATTTAACCTTCCCTCTGCCCTATCCTCTTTAGCTGTCTACGGGGTTAATTCCATGTCCTAGAGCTGAAACAACAGG
This sequence comes from Amblyopsis rosae, assembly GCA_025399935.1. Lineage (NCBI taxonomy): Eukaryota > Metazoa > Chordata > Actinopteri > Percopsiformes > Amblyopsidae > Amblyopsis > Amblyopsis rosae. Next base: position 2,381,355 of record JAODTR010000021.1, on the reverse strand, counting down.
ATCACAGCCACATCACTAATACTCAATAGACATTGACCTGCTTTGTAGGATTAGATAGGTGGACGGGGGCAAAACTGATCCGCTGCCCTAATGCCAGCAATGAAAACGATCTAGTGGCTGTAACTGCTCTGTTTCATCTGAAAGCATGCTCATGTTATTATTTTTTCATTATGGGAATGCAGTTCTGCTGATGGGATTAACTCTTTGCTCTGGTCTCTCTCATTCAATGACGTCCACATAAAAACAAAAAGTCTGGAAAACCACAAGACCGGACACTTGCATATCCCTTGTTTATTTATGTATATCTCTTTCTGGTTTGTTTGTGTGTGAGAGGAGACGAGGATACATATTGATTCCATCATTTGAAGCTTGCCTAAATGGTAAACCTGATACAGTAATGTAGTTATTGATAATACATTCTTAAATGAACCTGTGGTGCCTATGGCTGCTGGTTTGTACATTCAAACTGAACAATCATGTTTTCTGCTCCATTATATCACCACCAGGGGGCACTTGATTTCTCAAGCATGCAGTGTTGTGTGTTGAACAAATTGCTATACACTTCTCTACAACCAGCCCTTGTGTATATTTTCCTCATGTGTGACTGTACATGTTCTGTCAGGACTGCTTCAGAATATTGAACACAAATGGAAGATTGCAACAATATCAGTGTTGGTCGATGCTGTATGGAACAGGTGTAAAAGCTCACTGATAATGAAAGCACTTTGACCTGACCTTGTAATAATTGTAATCAATACCTACTGTCTATACTGTATAATATATAATAATTGTTTTCATTATCTAAACTTTATTAAATGGAAAACAGCTATTGATTATCATTAGCAATCCACATAATATGCACACACCTTTAGTAATATAGAAATATATTCCAGTACTATTGTCAATATTAATGCTATACTGCCTCGTTTTTTGAAAGATGTCTTGGTTATGATTAACAAATACAGACAAACAGGTAGTCATTGTGTTTTCATCAATCTATCACAGAAAATTTGGATATGAGAGGCAACAATTCAAATAGCTGAATAAGCATAAAATATGCCTAAACCTGAGGCTTTCGGCATACCTAATAACACAAACATGACATGTAATACATCATATAATGCCATTACGTTAGCTGTGTAAAACAAGATAAAAATATTCAGGCTGTTGACAGATCAGGAAGGAAATTTGCATGACTGTGGTATATTCAGCTCAGTACTAGCAGCATTTGTGTCTGTATGAAGTCAAAGTACTATGATTCTAAGACCACTTTTTTCATATGGCTTCTACTGTAGTGCAAAATGACAATATATTTAATGGCTGTCTATGCTGATGAAAATAAAAACTAAATAACAAATTACAGTATAGGCTATTTTGGAACTGGGTTTCGCACACAATAAAAAAGAAAATGTTTCACAGCTTTTATAGCCAATTGTAATTAGCGGTGACATTTTTAAAAGCACAATTATCGCTGCATTTAAAGCTTGTGCCTTCAAGTTCAAAGAGTCAAACCTGGAGGATGTGTGCTTTAAATGATTTGCCAGGCGAAAAGCATGATTCATCTTTTAACATGTGCAGCCATTTCAGAGTGCAAAGCCTACAAATGTCATGTCCTCTTAAGATCAAAAGCAATTGGTCAGGCTGCACAACAAGGCACAGAGGGTAACGAGGCAGTTTGCTAGTGTAACAGACTCAAATGACACACTGTGTAGCATGACGGTGAGCTAACAGACCCCATGCACAGGAAAAGACCACATGTTCACTGTCTTATTGAATTGAGCTTAAGCAGTGAAGTCTTTTCCCACCTCTAAATACAATTACAACTGCTGTGATCACGTGTTTTGTAACTATAAGCTATACACACTTATTTTAAAACATGCCTATAATATACAGCCCATTAGTTAATCAATTCTTCTTAAGTTAACATATGGAAGAGGCCATTAGTGGGTCAACAGAAAGGGGGCTCATAGAGCATTGGCCAGGCTTGGTGGTTACTCACAGCTGCAGGGAACAGGGTCATAACATGGGAAGCAGGTGATGTGCTCCAAGTGGCCCTCCACAACGTGTACCCCTGAGACATCAAGTGTCATCTTTGATGAATGTGTCTCCAGTAACACTGGAGAAATGAAGCCAGTTCAAACCACAGATGAAAAACATATTATAAAGGTTATAGAGTATAGGTTTTCCCACCAGCAGATGTTTATGTATGTATATATATGTATGTATGTATAGTATGTATGTATTTATGTATGTATGTGTGTATGTGTATGTACAGTATGTATGCATGTATGTATGTGTGTGTGTATGTATGCATGTGTGTGTATGTACAGTTTGTATGTATGTATGTATATACAGGTATAGAGTGAATGTATCTTCGTGTAACACTTTTTAATCAGTTAGTAAACTACATTTCTTATGCATTTTACATACAGTAAAAACATTCTATTATTGTTTTATGAGATCAAGAGAGAAAAGTCTGTTTGCACAGTTGGCAGGAGCTCCTTGGACAATTTTGTCTGTCCAGTTAAACATTTAATGAATACGGTACATTAAAAAAGTATTTAATAAACATCAATGTTATATTTGCCAGACAACTTCTGTATGTCTTTGTTTTAAATAATTATTAATATCTGGGAGTACATGTCATCTTTAAAATCAAACCTGCGATTGAATAACATTGTGATAATACGTTACCCTTTTACTGGCTAATGGTGAAGGTGACACTTTTTGCATTTTTAAAGCCTAACTGTCGCCGCATTGCCCTCAGCTGGTAAGTGGGTCATGGGACTGTACATGACCAGACTCGGGTCTCGCCCCCAGGGTCATGGGTCAGTGAGGCATGAGGTGCCAACTGGGTGCCTCTGATTTGACTCCCGGTAAGGTGGCCTGAGCCCGGGCCCAGAGTTCAGCCCCTGGCCTGCTGTACAGACACAAGGCACAGTCTGCAAGGCCTATGTCTCTCTGTCTCTCTCTTTGTCTCTCTCTCTAAACTGCATTTAGAACATACAATTAATATTTATTGTCTATTGCATGTGGTTAAAACGTTGATCATACTGCTTACATAAATTGGAAACTAGAAAATAGACCAGCCCAATTGCCTTTAGTAGTGTGGCATTATAAAGCAGACAGGAAAGAAAGCATCCAACTCAACTATCAGTTAAAGTACATGCCAAACATTTCCTGCAGTCAATGTTTTCATTCAGAATTGTTTCTTCTCTTGTGCAAGAGTACAAGAAAGCCAGTTTAGTTTACAATATTTTCTCATTGTTTACTGATTGAAATCATACTGTAGTGGTATAAATTCAGCAAACGAAAACATTACATTGTAAACTGGTACATTGGCACCCTGTAGAGTATATTTTTCTTTCTAGCCATCATATTTACAGTGGCTAAGCCTTGGTTTCAGAAAAGAAAATATAGCAGGAAAAAATTATAATAGGATATAAATATATCTAAAGGATATAAATAATAATCATAAAACATATCTGTATTGATAAATAACAGTAGTTTTCAGCAAGATTGCATGTGTGAAGCAACTATGGCTTTTTTGCTGTATTGTATTGCTGTTTCGAGTATTCAGAGACTAGAGAGATCTCATGTAAACCCTCTTGGCTATAAAGTTTGGGGATGGGTTGAGAAGGGGGGGTGTTATTAGAAAGCAATACTAATTAATTCAACTGGCCTATGTAACCTTGAGACCATTCGTAATCCAGATTGGAACATCTTTATTGATCCTGGGAATGCTTCAGTAGACTCTCTGCTTATCTCGGCATAAAAAGAATCTCTTGTGACGAACCGCTATTTAATTAGATGACAATCACTGTTAACAATGCACGGCCAATATCACAAAATTTGCACATTAGTGCTGGCAGTGATGAATGTCTGTTTCCCGGCAGGGAGAAGTCCCAGCCCTCAGTTAACTCTTTCCTTACAAGAAAACATTTGTGTCCCTTTATGTGTAGTCTGACACACATTGCCTTCTGTATTACAGTATGTGTGAATTTGCACGTGTTTTGGACTATAATGCATGTTTAAACATGTGGAAATACGTGAATCAACGACAAATACATAACAGATCGCATTTTTTAAAACATTATAATTATAAAATGTTAAGACCCTAGACCACCTAAAAACTACACTATTCTGATTATATAAATATATATTTATGTAGCAGTAATAGCTATGTATACAAATAACCACTGGAGGGCAGTCTGCATTTCATACACTGATGTGAACTGTGATATTTTCCAAAGTTTGATACAAAATATTAAAAGAACAACGATTACCCAGATTACACAGAAAATTAGCTGTAATCAACATACTGCACATCAATATGGTTAATCAAAGCAAACAAATTGAGGCAAATATTACATCCCTGTATTCTGGTTTGCAGCATTATGACTTTGTTAACATAACAGTGAACTGAAGCATATGCCTACTGTATGAATCCAACACATAATCATATTGGGTCATGAACAAGAAGACAGTATTTTGGTAAGGGTCAGAGGTGAAGGTCAGGGGCTAATGGCAATGAGGAGTTTGTCAGTCATCCCTACATTTAATAATCCCTAGCTCCCCAGTTTCTGCTGTTTGTTTATATTAACCTCTTCTTGAACCCACTTTAGAGACAGCCTCTTTGTCAGAAAGTTCAGTGAACATTCAACACGGAAGCGGAGAGCATGTCATCTCGAATCTATTAGCCCACAGGGGAGATGGGAGATTGTAGCTCGCTCTCTCTCTCTCTCTCTCTCTCTCTCTCTCTCTCTCTTTCTCACACACACACACACACACACACACACACACACTCCCATGACCATGCTCTAGGTAAGCTGCAAAGCCACACATTCTCCATACTGACAGTGCATGTAACTGAGATTATTGCCTACAATAGCTTGGTCCTGACCTCTCTTTTTCACTCATGCCTAATAATCTCATCATGGCATGCATATCACCCTGTTATACAGTTATAACCTACAGTATACAGTATATCTCTGTACATGCATACCTGCCAGTGCCTGATTGGTCTCAATGTTTAGGTAAGTTTAAGTAAGACATGGTAGTTTAGTATAAGGGCAAGCAGGGTGATTAATGATTCCAGGTATGTTTCAGATATAAATTAATATGAATTATGGAAGATTTATGGACACATTCATACATGTAAAACTAAAACACATGGAATCAAAATACTGTACGCTATACATATATACATATACATACATATATATATATATACATATATACATATACATATACATACATATACATACATATACATATATATACATATACATATATACATATACACATATACATATATACATATACACATATATATACATATACATATACACATATACACATATACATATACATATATATACACACATATACACATATACATATATATACATATACACACATATACATATATATACATATATACACACACATATACATATATATACATATATACACACACATATACATATATATACATATATATACACACACATATACATATATATACATATATACACATACATATATATATATACACATATACATATATATATATATACATATATATACATATACATACACACACATATATATACATATACATACACACACACATATATACATATATATACACACACATATATACATATATATACACACACACATATATACATGTATATATATATATATATATATATATATATATATACACTGTATATATGTGTGTGTATATTTCTGCAAATGATGTGTGCAGAAAAACTATTCTCACCGGGAAAGTGCTTTCATTGATGTGCTTACAGAAAATACTGTACATATTACTGTACTGAGTCTTTAGATCAGTGCACAAGGATTATTGTAGTAGAAGTACTGTATGTATGTCAATAGACACACAGAAGACCATACAGCACCATGGAGGTCATGTTGTGAAGATCAGAGAGGTGTTGCAGCATTCTATATTGATCTGAACATTGCTATAGACCTTGTATCATGAGATCAAAAGGAAAAACATGATTGAGAACTGTATGGCATTATTAGAGTTATTTTTCTCATTACTGAAAACCAGAGTGCGCAGAAGTGTAAACATTGTGTAAATACTTACTCTGTTTTCCTTCTTTTCCTTTCTCATTCTCCACACTCTCACTCTACATCTGAGAGTGTGGTACTTTTCTTGGCTAGAACAAAAGATCTGTCAGAAGAGCAAGTAGCAACAAGTGATGTGTTCAACAGGGTTGTGCTTCTTTAGCAATCCGAGCTGCGGTGGCACTTTTAGTATGAACGTCTCAGAAGACACTCAAAAGAATTTCGAGTCCAGACAGTAAAAAGATTTGTTCATTATGAACGAACCGTTCACAAACGAATCATCAATATAGCATTGCTGTACATGTTTAAGTAAAACTCATTAAATATGGGGCAAAAGTAGACTTGATCCTTGTTAAATACCTTTTTATGCCCCCATTCCACTAACTGGCCCAGTTTCTGTGAAAACAGGCTGCTTAACCTGGGTCCATCTTTATTTCTATGTTCTGATTTAAATAGCCTCACTCTGGCACACTACAGATTTAATACGCCACCGTTTTTATATCAACAGCATTATAATTCATGAGAATGAAGCAGTGTACAACTAGCATACCCCCTCAGTTAATATATACCCTTCAAGGCTAAAGGAAATAATGAGGATGACATGTTACGCATCCTCAGGTAAAGATATATGCTTTCCATGGGTATTAAACTTAGGTTATAGATTTTTTTTAAGAAAGTGTGATATTTACAGTATAATGTACAGTATCAGGCCTACTGTAAGTCGGCAATATTGAATGTGTTTACAGATGAAACCAAAGGTCCATAGCAAATGTATAAAGCAGTTTCAGCATGGCATTTGTCCTCTGGTGCTCAGTTAAACCATATCTCATCATGGTTTACTTCAGCAGTAGCAGGGGTTATGGTCTGATAAGGCAGAATGGCCAATTAGGAATTTCAGTAGAACCCCTTCAAGGACTTACAGAAGGATTGAATTGAAGCTAAGTTAACAAAATATTGTATTGGCAATTATAAATCACCTACTTCTGATACGAGGGAGTGTTTCCACTATATCAAACAATGTGTATAATCCCAAACTGAAAAGAATTGACAACAGTATACATCATTTTATTTTAAATAGAGTATTAAGCACTCACAAAAGCCCATAGGACAGCTCACTGCAGCTGTGTAAATTCAATCAAAACTTCAGGGTAACCCATATGCTTCCTGCGCAAAGCCCAGGGAAGTTATATGCTTTGATGTCAGTATTTCCTCTGCTGTATGAAGGGTTAAGTGGAAGTAGTATGTTTGCCTCCATATTGGTCCCCTGTCGTTATCCATGAGCAGCTTACGGTGAGTCTGGAGTCAACTTATGAAAGTTTTATGGAACTCACAGTGCTTAAGTGATCGTTCCTAGCTTAGCCGTAGCCTCTGGCCTGCAGGATGTCTACTTATATTAATTTCATGGATTTTCAGAGGTCACCAAACTCATTTGGAGAGTCTTACTCATTTATGAACTCCACAGCCCTACTGTTCCACAGTGCTCTAAGCTACTGGTCCTGAAATGCTTCAATTTACATGGAATATTAGATTACTGGGATACCAAAAGTGATACGCACTTGGAGTTTAAAGTGAATGAAATGCACTTTGTAATGACAGTATTCTGCTTTTTTATTTTGTATTTATTTATTTTTAATAAAATGTGCGTACATCAATGTTTCATGTTGGGAGAATCATTTGGTTGAGATTTTGACGCAGGTGGACTCAAAGGGAAGTGGTTTATCTTCTATTCACATGATTTCTAGTAAGAGAATGGACTTCTCAGAAAGCAGCTTACATGGAAAGTAGTAAAGCCATGACAGTGAAACTGAGTAAATGAGCTTAACAGCTTTTCTTGCTTCATAGGCATCTTGTATAGTACAACTGCTGAATTGCCATTTATACTAAGGACACTACCTTGACTTCCCTTTGTGTGGAGGCCCTGTACATGCATAATAGAGTTTAAAACATAAACAGAAAATGTGGTTGAGTGGGCGCTATAGCCTACTGTAATGGAGGATCTTAAATGTTAAAATGCAATCTCAATCTATCAGTTTAAGTCATTGTATTAGTATTTTAATTACATTTACATTTGACATTTTGTAGTTGATTAATTTAGCATTTGAATACACATTAATAAGCACTGTACTCTTATTTTGTGACTATACCGTTTTTCAGTACGACAGCATGGACCAGTATGCCACTAATATGAGCAGAGGCAGAACCACTAGCAGGAAGTAGTTAAAGCTCTTTGGGGTTAATCTGATATCGATCTCTCACGCTGACCTCTCCTCGGGGCAGCCTGCCATTCATAGGGTGCAACTTCACTGGCCACAAGAACCCCTTTGACACGACCAGTCTGTGGCGGTCTCACATCTGCAGCAGATCTCCCAGCGAGGGTGTTTAAAAGCAATGAGGCCTCACATCTGTGCCGGGACTGGGCACGGTCAGCCAGAGGGATGGTGGGTGATTAATTGATGGTCACATCTCAATGGCTGCTGCCCACAGTGCTTTGATGAAGAGGGATTAGGTTGTGCACCACAGGCTCAGATGATAATAGGAGACTGGAAAGGAAGTGCCCATGTCACGCTCTGTGGCAAGGATTTCAATCAAAGGACCACTTCATTTGGAGAGACCAGACTTCTTTAGAAAGAAATAAAAAAAGTCAGCCTGTTTTGTTTGATTTGCTTTTAAGTAACTGTCGTGATGAAGTGTTAATCTTGCAGTAGCCTTGTCCTCTTCTTAGACAACTAAGATTTTACTAAAATAGTAAAAAAAATCCCGTCTTCCTAAACGTCATAAGGCGCTGAGAGCAGGCAGGTTATACTAAGAATTGGGGGAATTCTAAAATGAGAAAATGTGAGGTGCCCATTTTTTATGTACAACCAAACATCAAACTGTCACAGTTGTTTAATACTATTATTATGATTATGACTAAGTAGTATGAAAATGTTCACTGTCATTACAGTATATGGTACAAATAAGTATCAATGTACAGTAACGAAATGTAGTGGAGCTCCCCGTTGTCATATTTGACATTTCCAAATTAAGTTTTGCATTATTCTCTCAGGCATATTGTTATCATTTAACACTGCTGCATCACCATCATAAGGCATATTTTCCACAACACCAATAAATAGTAACACAATGAACAGCTTCCATTTTACCCAACCGTAATAATGTCCAACATACTGTGTGATGAACACATGCCTCATGCATCAGCTTTATACTGTAGATGGTGGGAGAGACTCTTGCAAGTATATGGTTAAAGTACAGTACACTTTCATCCATCTGAGCCTTTATTTAGCCCCCCTATCCTGTCTTAGTGCTCTCTGAACTGAGATCAGTCTGCACTTTCCCCAAGGGACAACAGTAATGTCACATTCTGCTTTGGCACTCCAATATTTCACATCCAAACCAAAACCATTAAAAGTGACTACTTACCATAGTCAAGATGTGTCCTTCACAGCAGCAACCTTCACATGAGGTGTACTCTCCATTGCCAAGCTCAAACGTACACTGCTGCACACAAACACATGCTCTTTTGTGCATACTTGTGTTATATGTTATATCTCCCTCCTTATTATGTTGTATGTTGTTGTCTTAACACAAAGCCTTGATGGAAAAACATATAAAAGTGAAAATGACTCCCCCCTCAGCCTATATGCTGGAGGAAAGGAGGTTGTTCTCATCACAATGTAATGTAATATGGGAGTGATGGGAGATGATTCATTTGTTTATGTTAATGTTTAATCTGATATCAATATATGTATATGATATATGTATTTGGTAGAGCTATATTTTCCATGAAACATGTTTTCATTCAGAATGTTGTACTATAAAGTTTATTGATGATCATTTTCAGGCAAAATATATTTTTGTTAAACTATATGTAATTTGCTAACAGGGATTATTTTACATTTCCATTAAGTTTCAAGAAAAGCCCATATGAACATTCTCTATCCATCAGATAAGTAAGCAAGATACAGGATTACAAAGTTATTGTAACACAATGTTATTCAATCATATACAATTTTTCCAGTTTTATAAAAATATCACCCAAAATTGTCCCAAATGTGTTCATATAAAATGATTTGATATTATAACAATTAGGCATTTTCAAAATAAAACACAATATGAAGCAGTGTTGAAAACAACTAACTTAATTTCATTATGTTTAAACTTATTATTATCATTATAATGCGTTGTGGGGTGTGCTGAGTAAATGGTAATACGTCAGAAGTGAAAACATTTCAGGAGAAGAAACATATGGCTGCCATGCAGTCCAAAATACTTGTCTGCAATAATGTGTGTGCAATACTTTGAACATTTTTTGGTGGTGGCTTGGCAGTATAGGTTAACAACGGTCATGAAAGTGTTGGCCTTGCTGAAATTGTGTGCCAATAATGAACCAATGCATTTTCTTCTATTGACAAAAGCTCTCTCTAGTATCTAATTAGCTCTAAATCAGTGTCAGTATAAAAGATAGATTATATTACAAATGCACTGCCATATTTATTTTTGCGTGTGTGTTGGTCTGTTGATATTTTATATACTGACCACTATCATAATGTGTGACAAGAAACACTACTTGTTTCCCATGGACAACATCTTGTAGATGTTGATTAATGTTCTCTTCTGTTCTATTGAACTATACAAAAGAACTCTCCACCTTGACCGCTCTATTTAAGCGAAGAGCCAAAGTTATCAATCGAGAAGCCAGGGAAGTCTCCTCAACAAGCCCTGCCTTCTCAGCCTAATAGATCACAACAATGCGGAGAGAGAGATAGAGAGACAGAAAGATGTACTGTACATGTGTGTGTGTGAGAAAGAGAGAGGGCGGGGGTCTATTGCTTCCACTGTAAGCTTTTGACTGATTATGCTTTTTTTTTTCTTAAGCTATTCATAGAAGATAGATTCATCATTCCAATTTGTCAAGCCAGCAAAGATTTCAATTAATTATGTGCAGCGAAAGAATCTCGGTGTATTAGGCTTTTCTGTCAGCGCTAGACTGAGTCCCCATTTACTGGACTCAAAATAAAGAGGTATCAGAGAGGTGCATGGTTCCAACAGTAATTAATTTGATGAATGCCTTAGCAGCGCAAATAGTGGCAGCCGTGCGTCTTTTCATCAGACACCAGAAGCAGTCTCCATGCTTGGTGCTAATTTGAAGGGGTCAGCTCATCTGTATAGTGGATGTGTTTGCAGCTGGGTCCATTCTTCAAGCACGGTACCGAAGCCCTCCCGCTGTCCAGACCGTGTGTGGGGGCCTTATGTTTTCTGTCAACTTTGTCCTTGTGCCAAGCAACTTGCTCCACTTAGCGCCCAGTTCTTTGACTTTGGGGCCTGAACTTAGTAATGGGAGGCCGGCAGGATTAATGGACAGCAGTGTCATTGTTTCCCAGCTGCTGTTTCTGCAGTTTTCCAAACAAAGTATTCCAGTTGCAATCATTACACACTCTGCACTGTGGGATTTTAAATCCAACCGATAGAAAACCATCATCTACAGTACCCCACCACATATAATCTAGTATACCATGGCTGATAAAATAATTTTTAGATATAGGGTTGCATCTATTCGTTGATAGATGAAGTGGCGTACATGGTGGGAGGTTGTGATTGGGCCAATCTAAAATGATGGATCATATTATTGTTATTAGGTGAAAGCTTGGATGGCAGCTGTTTGCAATGCACAGCGTCAATGTCAATGCAAAGCCTGCACAAAGAAATAATTGGACCGGTGCCACATAATTCAGGCTCGTATTTTCACAAGTGAGGAAACCTCATTATAAATCAGGTCATCTACTGATACAGGACCATAAATCACAGAGAGACATAGCCCAAACAATTAGATAATTACTAGACCACCATGTCATTGCTGCAGAGGTGTTTCACTGTCCTACACAGGCAAGAAGGTAACGAACAGCCCTGAGAATAGATCCAGCTGTATCATTCCAGTAGCAAATGAGAATGCAGGAAGAACGCAATGCCAGTTGAGAAACGAGGGGCATCGTCGTCGTAATCATGAACACATGCAATACAATAGCATGGGTTATAATGCAAATTATAGTACTGGCAATTGAACTAGTAAACAATGGACGTTCCATGTTATGTTGATGTAAAACTGAAGCATCCTCAATGGCGAGCTCCCACAATGTGTGTGACAGCTTGTTGATGTTGAAATGCCGACATCTTCCAACATTCAACTGAACACCATCCAATAGGTAGGTATTAACTTCCACATTACACAACTAAGTCTTCAGTATGTTTTACACTCAGACTAAAGGACTATTATGTGCACAATGTTCTTCTTGTGCTCGGTAGGCTATAGCCCCTGTTCACCTGTCTGCCACATTACTAATATGAATGCTCCCATATCCAAACACTCATCTTCTCATCATGAGCTGCATGCTACTGGGCACAGGTTTGATGCATAAGACACCTGCAGAAGTAGCCTTCCAACCAATCAAGCAAGCAATGTTTTCCAGGTAAAGCTTACTCGATGCTGACCATCCGTAATGACCAATAGATTGATGGAGTAAAATACAGTGCAAGCTGAACCATGTGACTGGCGAGTTGTAACACACCCGAAAGTGGCTGAATCACGTTGCACGATTCACTGCTATATGATCGCATGGGTGGCCATTGACCCCTAGCGTTGCTGTCACACCGCTTGAACTGCAATATGTAGGCCTGTTACATCTCCACCACACCAATTATGTCCACAGTTTTGAGTTACTCCGGGCAGCCATGCAGCCTTAAGTCCAGATGCAGGGGTCAAATTGACCCCAATTGAAAGTGTCATTTCACAGGATTGAGATGCTCGTGGACGGAGAGACGAACGGATGAACGTACAGATGGGCGGGAGGGGGAGGATTATATTTTGGGTGCATCTCCTCAGCTCCTCAGACACTATATGATCCCACCCCAACCCCCACCCCACCATGGCTGGGCGGGTGTGTGCAGACGCCTGTGCTGGCCTTGTGTCAGCCCAGAGTGCATGGAAGCACCGACAACAGTCAAGAATTGAGGTCACAGCAGGAGAAGGAATCAAGTGGAACAGATTGTTGTGGAACCTTCTGGATTTCAGACACGTGTTGATCATAGAACAGCGCGTCCTAGCTTTTACCGTCTCCAACACCCCCACTAAAAGCATCTTATGGATATGATGTTGAACAACTGAATCTGCTATTACAGCAAGATTACAGTATAATATGTCTTCATTTTCTTTTACAGTCCAAACAGGAGCGTCACCTCAGTCAGTAATATTATTGGATGTACATACTTTTTAAATCATGTTTGTTTTGCATGCACTAAATTATTTTCAAGGAAATTTCTTCATTCACCAATATGGCAACAGGCAGACCCACCAAACAGTCCATGTCTAAGTTTACGCTGCCTGAACCCAGTGGATCAAAATGTAAATGTCTTATTAGATCATTGTCTCAAAGCACTATATAAAAGCCGCTCTGCATAAGCAATCTGTTCCACTACATATCCCATGGTGCAGAGGCACTGTTTTAAGGCACAATTGATCTTAAAATAATGTCATGACCAATGTATGACCCAAAGCAGGGGGTGTGTTTGTTCCAACAAGAAAAGCGCTCAGTGTCCACACACACACACACACACTCATCTTGTTGGGAGATGCTCCAAGGAGTATGGGTCAATCCATGGGGTAGATCTGGATCTGCCCATGTTATGGAGCCTGGGATTGAAACAACCATCGCTTGTTAAGTGATTACGTTCCGAAGCCTCGCTGACATTCTGTCATTATTCTGTCATTTTACATGAGAGCGGGGACACAAATGGGGAAACGCTGACAGCAGATTGACCCCAGCTGCTGTTCATGTGATTGATATCTTAACAGACAATGATCTTTTTTCTGCACTGCAGTGGTGGCTACACAGGGAAAGGACGGGCGGGGGCAAATGCAGGAGAAATGTCACACCAGGGAAGTCAGCGAGGCGTAAACCCCTGCCTGACGAGTGCAGGGTCAGTGGCTCCTCTGTGCCCCCTTTGTGCCCCGGGTAAAATGATCTAAGTGATTTTGGACCTGTGCCACTGACTTGCTAGAGAACCGTGCTCAAACACAGAGGAATAGAAGAGTGAAGGGGGCTGATAAAGGCTTTGCTGCTAAAATATGATGCAGTCTGGTGCCGCCCAGCACTAGGATAGAACCTCGTCCATATAAGAACGCACTCCATGTTGGGCTATTAAAGGAGGTGTGGATGTAAACACAGAAAATTTGTACAATATGAGTAAATATACATTTTAAATATAAAGTATCAATGTAACGTGAACTAGGATTATCCTAACCCTAAAAACATTATTGCAAGTTAGAATGTGTTAAGATGTCCTATTCCTCATAATATAGGAAAGAACAAACTAGGGCATGGTTCTGGCTAATAACTGGCAGAGAATGGCAGCTAGTCAGTAGCAGCATATTAGTGCTGCAGTATTTTAGGGCTTTGTACCTTCAGGTTGTAATCTGTCTGTGCTTGATGACTGTGATCAACCTTAATTAAACATGCTAGTATAGTATCCATCCATCCATCCATCCATCCATCCATCCATCTTCTCCCGCTTATCCGGAGTCGGGTCGCGGGGGCAGCAGCTT
>JAODTR010000021.1:2352693-2366560 GCA_025399935.1 Amblyopsis rosae | reverse complement strand
CAGGTGTGTTGGAGCAAGGCAACATCTAAAACATGCAGGGCACTGGTCCCCGAGGACCAGGGTTGGGGAACCCTGCTCTAAAGAAAATATAAAAATATAAACCACACATCCAAACAAATCAGATCCAACAAGCTGTAGGCTAATTTTACTTTACAAGAACAGCATATCACGGCATCTGCAGGTGTCATGCCAAAAACGTGACCTGCTAAAAAGTGGTTTGTTAAAAACTGATTTCTGCCTACGAGAGCACACACAGCCCTATATTATAACCAATATAATCCTTTTTCATATTTTAGATGTCTCCCTGCGCCAACACACCTGATTCAAATGAATGACTCGTTATCAGTCTCAGCAGAAGTCCATTCATTACAAATTTTTCCTGGACATATGTTCTCTATTTGAGGCCTTAGATATGTGTCCGGTCTGGATTTTCGAAGATGTCCAGGATTTGGCTTGTGTGTGCGTTATTGCATTCAAGTTTGCGTCTCACCTTATTTAATGTTTCTATTGATTTGACTGACTAATCCCGATTACGGACTGTGAGAGGCAGTAATGCGATATTATGATGCCGTCTGCCTGAAATAAACAGAAGAGTTCACGCACTATTGGTTAATACTATAGTAGCCGACATCACGCATATCAAAAGACGGGGCTGTCTCGGATCGTTAGCATTGGTCGCCCGGTTCAACTCGGGTGTGATGTTACCGACCGCCAATCCGACATACCTTGCTCGGCTGTTCAGGTCACTGGGTGCAACTCCTGGGCTCCAGCACGACATTACCCAGCCCCAATCTGCCAACGAACACCTCTCCTGGGCCAATCTGAGATCCACATGCCCTCCTGGTAAACAGCCCTGGCAGTATTACCAATTTTGCTGATATTTTTAATGCGATATAAAGAACCTAAATCATGGACATTTTAAATGAAATGCTTATTTTGTCATTGTTACATTTGTAGATATAATAGCTCGAAAATTTGTTTTTGACAGTGGCCAGGCCTAGCAGTGGTTGGTAAAGGCAGTTGGGCTGAATATGAATATATACCATCCGTGGTAGTAACACTGCTTCAGCGCCAACTTTTATTTTGACTGTGTGCTCAGTGCTGATATCTGGCGCACTGAGATATATATATATATATGACGTGAAATGCGTCATATCAGCTCAGCGTCCATTTTGAAAAAGGCAAAGACTTGCATCAATGAATGTCAATGGCCAAAGTGGGATTGTTGTTGTTTTATGATCGGAATGAGAAACATACACTGAACAAAATTATAAATGCAACACTTTTTTTTGCCCCCATTCATCAAATATATACTACATTCTCTATGTACACAAAAGGCCTATTTCGCTCAAATATTGTTCACAAATCTGTATACATCTGTGTTAGTTAGCACTTATCATTTGCTGAGAAAATCCATCCACCTCACAGGTGTGGCACATCAAGATGCAGATCAGACAGCATGAGTATTGCACAGGTGTGCCTAAGGCTGGCCACAATAAAAGGCATCTTGATTTGACTAACTTTGCAGTTTGCAGTCATGATGCATGCACATTTACCGTGCATAATGACTTATGTAACTAACCGATCCCCAACGAGGGAAGGGGGGGTCAGAGGGCCATGGTTTGCTACTGAACTTACCATAGCTTTTAAGGTAAAGTCCAATTGGCAAGACAAAAGTATAGTACAGTATGTGCCCTTGTTCAAAATGACTACATGGCGTCATGATCCAGTGGCTTGCCCCAGTTGTCCTAGCATTTACACATACAGTAGCTAGGGTGAGGTTATTCAGTGCCTCAAAACTCAAAGCAAGAGCGTAGGCTCAGCGTCAATCATGTTAATATCAGCTGACACAGTGGCGAGGGTGGTGACAGGGCAAGGTTATGTGTCACCGAATGCTCCTGGCCAGCATGGAAACCCAAGACTGCCAGTGCTTTGCCCCAGCTGAACTGAGGGTCAGCCTTAAGGTTTGAGATCCAAATAGAATCCACTATCTGCGCCCTTATCAGTGAATTGCTTTCCCAGAAGCCTTCCTTGCTTTGCCAGAGGTCTTCATTGCCGGCAGTCATGCCTCATCAGCCCCAAATTATCCAAATACTTATACCGTTAGTACTGGTTCCTTGTTAGTCAAAGGATCGTTGTATTGCTCAGATACAAGGCATACCTCCAAACACATCACAATAAATCTTTAGATGAGAACTAATACGACAAAGTTTACACCTGAGTTGATTTAATTGACGATAATTTGGAGGGGGGAAAACCTCTGCATGAACTTAAAGGTGTGACAGAACTGAAGAACAAGCAGATTAGAACCCTTACATAATAAACCACACTATTCGAAAAGAAGAGTTTACATATGGTTGTACAGGTATATTACAGCAAGTGAGCTTAACATGCATTCATGTGCTGTGTGAATGTTCATGTGGTGATATATTGTTGACTGAGACCTTCACTAAGTTGTGGATCACGTTCACCTGGGCGGTTGACATTTAATCAATATGCTTCTGAACTCTTGCCTTGACCCTGAGCCGTGAAGATTTATTTAGGTTTTCCTCAGCAACACCAACTCCCAGGAATGCCAGCCCACAGCATCCTTCAATCTCCTGAGGTTTACGTCCACCTCTACCGAGCCGATAAGGCCGCAATCTTCTGCTCAGTTTTCTACAAATTAAATAATCAAATTCCTTTAATTCCACAGTACCAGAATAACTTTCACATCCCGATTTTTAAGAAATGTCTCACATTTTAATTAATCTGAAATATATAGATACCGATAACAAGCTTGTTAAACTTAGTTAGCTTTGTGTTTTGTGTAATTTATTTTTTAACAATGTCTTATCAAGTATATAGATTATATATCAAAGATATTAATATTGAATATACAGTACTTTGTTTTTATGCTGCATTATACAGTACTGCATTGACAACAAATCCACAAATTGCATATATATGTTAAATAAATTAGATATATATGCAATATGCATGCATATCACATGCATATACTGTACCTCAATTGATGTCAATTTTAAGTCTAGTTTAAGTGGACATATTTGCCAAACAATTACCATACATGTCTTTTAGTCTTTACCAAAAAGACAAAAAATGTAAATTGTTTACTGAATTGTACATTATTAACAGTACATATTACTATTGTCCCAGCACATGATATAATGTGGTGATGCTGGTAAGAGTTCATATGTACCCTACATAAATCTTCAGTAAATATTGAATCATTCTTCTGAATCATTCAAAGTAAAGCCATTTCTGTTTGTCTTTGGGCATGCACTGTATAGCACCCTTCCCCTCTCTCTCTCTCTCTCTCTCTCTGTTGGACAAGTTGCTCAGTGGCCCTGAAACAACGCATTATGCCGCTCTGTTGATCATCGTTCAGCACTCTGCTGCAAGTGAATGTAATGTGTAATGTAAATGATATGATGATTCCCTGTAAGGCAACATTTACACTTACGTTCCTTCAGCTTAAAGGTCGCTGATTGAGACCATGAAGTAAGCAGTATATTGAACTGCATTGATGCACATGTCATATGTGGTGGTCTTGTACAAGCAGGTATAAGGAAAGACCTTTCAGAAAAATTAAGTCAAAAAGGGTTACAGTACAGTTACTGTTATATTTTGACTAGTATGATGTGTGTGTGTGTGTGTGTGTCCACATTCTCCCCCTCACCGAAGATGAAATAGTTGTATTTTGTAACCCTTAAAGCGCATTTTGCTGTCAAGCTGCAGGAGTCATCTACTCAGCTCACTTCTGGTTTCCAGCTGGATGGATACAGTATGCATTTTACATGGGAAAGAAACACTAGAACATGCATGACTGCTATTAACTTAGCATTTAGCTAATCTTGCTTGTGGCGTAGCGGCCCAGTAAGCCTATCAAATGTGACTGAAGAGTATTGATACTCATAAAGAGACTTTTAGCCATTGACATGATTGATAACAAGCATTTTATCAATCATTAATTGAACAATAAGAATGGAACTATGACCCACATACAATAAGAGTGTGTTTGTGCTTTATGTCGTTTGAATAGATATATTGGAAGCATACCGTTCTTCTGTTGCAGACTGCAGTGGGAGCAGAAATGCTGTAGATGCATCATAAACCATACTTGATCCTGTCTAGACTGCATGCTGAACTCACAAAGGCAAACACCACATTGTACTCATTTTATTATAAATATACATTTTATAAAGTGTTTTTCTTTGTCTATGTTTATGTGCACAATCATTCACATGCTTTTGTGATTATTATTTGTTATGTTCAGGGACCATTTCAGTAGAACATTTTCAATTCTATACATTATGCAAATGTATGCATGGCGGTCAACAAATTATAATACTTTTCTACTAAAAACTATTTTGCATTACCTCATACAGTATATGGCTCAAATATTTTCTGATCCCACGATTAAAGATGCCAAAGTGCAATACACTGTACATTAATGCATTAAGGTATATTTTTGTTGCACAGTCTCATTTAGGTGGTACTTTTGGTAAAAGTAAAGGGTATTATTTAGAAATTGGTAGACTATTTAAGCCTATCTATAGCTATAATCTTTCTTACAGTAATACATTTCTGTTTTACCCACATAAAGTAGACTAGTCTACCATGTATAGCTGTGACAGAAATAAAGTGGATTGAAAGATCCATACCACCATCTAGTGGCATTGGGAATAAATGTCTCAGCACCAGATCAGCTCTGAAAATAGGCCTATTTTATTTGTTTTTATTTAGTTATTGCAGTTTTCTTCAGCTGTTGTTTTGCCTACTATAGGAGAACTGTGAGTTTCTCAACACATCATCCCTGAGAAGTTTTTAATCACGTGTCTCCTAAAGTTAGAGGGTTAAGACAGGATTGTGTCCACCGAACCTCAGTGTTGCCTGAATTCAACAGAGAGGAATATGCCATATCAGTAGGTGCGTTAGAATTCACTGGTTTATGTTAGTTGCTGCCAGTAGTGATGGGCATTCCGGCTCTTTGGTGAGCCAGCTCATTAGACTCGGCTCAGAAATAAGAACCGTTTCTTTTGGATCCAAAACGGCTCTTCATTTAGTACCACTTATGGCTTTTATAATTCAGCCAAATGAAACAATATTATAACCTATGATTGATATGAGTGCACGTATATCACTTAAAATAGCCTAATCATATAATTTCCAGATTAGCCTACCATTATTTTACATTGTTTTTGATATAAAACCATCTGATTTTGTCATGCACGGTGATGGTTGTAAAGCAAATGGTCTTTCAGTTAGTTAATCAACTTTGTCAAATAATTTTTGCATTTTTGTTAAAATATTTAGGATACCTAATGAACTAACTTGGAATTGGCTTTCGTGTCAGATAGGCTATTAAAAGTAGAGGTTCTAAGCTTACTGATATCATGGCTCTGCATGCATATCCTACTGTTGTCAGAGAGTAGGCCTTCACCAAAGACGAGAGCAGGTTAATGTGCTGTGCACGTGCAGTTAATACAGATACAAGTGAAGTGCAAGTACATGCTATCAAATACCCATTGGCGTGAACAAGGAACAGAACTCACAACTGCAGGCTGCCATGAATGGAAGCTTGATAGTGATTCCAACAGCCCGCATTCAGTCCGGACAGATACATTATTCTGTTTACCATTAATTAACAACAAAAATTGAAGAAAGAAAATATTGTCTCTTAAAAACGGCTCTCAGACGGGAACAGGCTCTCATCGTTCACTTAATGCCATTTTGTCTAGCCTGGAAGCTCAGCTTCTCGTCAGATTTCTCAATGAGGGCGGACTCAAAGATGTTCTGCTATGTTCTTATACAGGAAATCAAAGAGTGATCGATACTCAGTTAATTTGGTAATTATGCCAGCTTTTATCATGACTTGTGATTTATAACTAGCAACATAATGTATCTGCTTTTATGCAACATGGCAGACACACACAATGTTGTTTATCAGATTAATTAGAGAGGTCATTGATTAGGCCAAAGGCTAGGAAAGGCTTAATATATGCCCACCTGTGATTTAATTCAATAGCAATAAGTTCTACCATGTTGCAGCCTACTATTTGCTTCCCGTTTATGAAAGGACTAACTGCCACTGTCAGAAATGCAATAGACTAAATCGACGGAATATATTGGTCTACTACTGATAAATCAGCCAATAATTGTGGTACTGATATCAGATCGATCCCTTGTCCAGAAGGTGGTGGTAATGCACTGAAAAGCTGTTTGCCATCCGCCATTTAATTTCAAAAGAAGAACAGGCTAAATTTAGGACTTGGGTGAGTTGTCAGATTGGCAGCCGTAAATTAGTTTAAATCTTAGTGGGGTATGACATCATGACTCACAATTTACTGTTTCGACTTTGTGATGGTTTGTGAATAGCATGCGTTCATTGATAAACCTCTAAAAATGGATTTAGTACAAGCTAGGTGGTTTATTTTTAGTGTGGCATGCTAGCTAGTGGTAGTTTTGTGGTTGGGAAGAACTGGGAAGGTTTCGATGTGGGCGGTGTAGATGTCACTGCTGATTTAGCCACTAACAAACAGTGATCTCCATAATGGAGGACAAGAGGTATCATACTGCTGTATCATGAGGAGTCGAACAGGGAACCTGCTAAACACAAACACACATACGATTTCAGTACGATAAAGGTAATGAAAACGTCAATGCAATTATGAAATGTAGCATGATAGTATGGGGAGGGGATGAGTTAGCATATGGGCAGAAATGTGTCAGTACAATTTGTATTATTTCTATAATAGCATTGAATTTTAATTGATTGTTGCATTGATTTTCAATGCAATTATTCAAGCTGAGCAATTAAAATGTAGTGATATATTATTCAAATATATTTTCTGCTGACATATTTCTACCCATTGGATTTAGCTGTCAAAAATGTTCTCGCATGTTCTATGTTAACACATTAACACTTATTCATAGGTTTATGTCTGTCAACATGCGACGGGTAGAGCTTGTACCCCAGGCTTTTCAAGCCCCAGTGGATGTCCATGCCAGTGCAGATGGCCAGGTGTACATGTTCAGGAAGAGAGAGAATGAATTGGTTTGCTCCTCGGAGGAGGAAGACTGTAATGTAATGGAGCTGAGGCCACGGGTTCATCAAAATGCAAAGCAGGATAGTCGGGGTATTGTTCAGTTCCTGGAGCACAAAGTGTTGGATGGTGACAATCTCAACAAGCTTGCACTGCAATACGGTTGCAAGGTATGGACCTTTTGTCACGTCTTCATTGTATTCTCAATGTAATATTGCATGTGCTCTATTTAAACCTCAGCTAAATTGACACATTTACCTGTTTTTGTCAACAGGTGGCAGATTTAAAGAGAGTTAATAACCTTATTCAGGAACAAGATTTGTTTGCATTGAAATCACTAAAAATCCCTGTTCAAAGGCACAGCTTTTTAACTGAGGCTTACACAGACCCAAGCAACCACCAGCAAGAAATTCACTTTCCATCTACACCATCAGTGCAATATCAGGGCAGAGCCAGAGGCAACCCACATCTCCAAGAGGTGACAGATTATCTGAAGGAGCTGGACCATGATATTGAGCACTGGATTCAAACAACAAATTCTCGCGAAGAGTTTTTTGCGAGTGAGATCCCACATAGGTTTGGATTCAGAGGACAGCGCCTGACAGGCTATGGTGCAGATTGGGGAATCCAGTGGTGGAATGCTGTAGTTGCCATGCTTTTAATAGGCATCATTATTCCCATATTTTATATTGTTTATTTCAAAACGAAGGATGATGGAGTTACATCTCCAGTAGATGCCACTGTTGCCTTAAATGTGTCTATCACGTCGTCCACAGGAAGCCCAGAGCATTTTGAAGAGCCAGGGTAAATGACTAAATTGAAGAACATCATTTGAAGTGCGGACTAATCAAAATTCTAATCTTATGCTGCCAAGACAGAAATGTTATCAACAGTTAAATTTATTTGTACCTTAAATAATCTTAAGTAATCATATTGGTTTGAAAGAGTGTTAGTTTCTTTGAAGCATGTTTGATTTTGAGTATTTGCGCACAATATTCAGGTGTATTATTCAGGATCTGTATTCAGGATATGTGCCTTGTTGATGTACAGCTTGTTTTTGTCTGCTTAGTTCTTGTAGGCTACAATTTGGTAATTGCATGAACCTCCTGCAGTGTATATCTAAGGTCTAACTTCATGCAGTGTATAAGGTCTACATATCTTGGCATTTGTTGTCTAAAATCGTGACTAATTTCACCTTTTTTCAATGAGGCTTTATAGGAATTGTAGAAGATGGAGTCAGTGATTATAAGATAATACACTTTGTGTCAAATTCAGCAAGTATCTCCAATGTCTGCTATAGCTGCCTGTGTGAGCATTGTAAATAAATAATGTGTTGGATGCACAGCCCTGCATGGTCTATAATGGAACACTAACGAAATGGGGCAGGCTGCACCACATAACACTATCCTATCATTGGCTAGCATGTGTTTCCAGTGTGGGGGTGGAATAGGGAGACCCTCTGACATTGAAGGGAGAGATTTAATTTTTTCTCACTACAATTAGTATCAACAATCTCCCAGAATGACTGACTCCACCTTTTTTATATTTTTGTATTGCAAATACATTAAATACTGAGTTAATCTGAGTCACTGAAAGTTTTATAACCTTTCATAAGGTATTTACTTATACATTTTTTTATTAATATTATACTGTTTTCTCTACAGTATGTACTGTATGTGATATCAGGGTGCTGTGTAGACTTTAGATATCAATTTATGCTTGTGTTACAGTAACCAAGAACATATAGTATCCAATATTGT
Organism: Amblyopsis rosae; assembly: GCA_025399935.1. Lineage (NCBI taxonomy): Eukaryota > Metazoa > Chordata > Actinopteri > Percopsiformes > Amblyopsidae > Amblyopsis > Amblyopsis rosae. Next base: position 2,357,754 of record JAODTR010000021.1, on the reverse strand, counting down.
ATTAAGCATTGTTAATGATACATTTTGCATTTTTATATATTTTTATATTTGGTAGGTTTTTAAAATGCTATAATTTCATAATTCATGAATTATGTAATGATAAAATGTGATTTAATATTTAATTTAATTGGAATTTCAAAGTGTTTTTCTTTTTATCATGTTCTATTAAAAAAAAAACGTACAGTGTACTATTGTATTTAAAAGAAATGTCACTGGATCTATTTATTGGAACAAATAAGAAATATAGCACATGCAGCCAGTATACAATTAAAGTGACACCAGACTAACTTGCTTTAATCAATCAGCTATGCTAAAATTGCTGTTACTTTTTTAGGCTTTTTGTAATGTTTAACTTTCAACAGAAGTTGAAAACTAAAAGGACACTAAAAATACTGTACATGCGCAACTCCTTATGTTTATTAATTTAATTATTGTTAATGGAAAAACATGACAAACTGAAATTTATTAGTAGGGCCAACTTCAACATATCAGGATAAGACCAGCATGGAGGTGAGTTTCGTCTACGTGCTCATCTTGTCACTGTCAATAGAGCTACTTGCAGACACACTTTTTTTCCTGTAGTTATTTCACTGTGCCGCTTGAATAGTTTGTAGAAGGTATTTGTCAATATTTCAAGAAGTATTCCATACTGCCCCATCTGAAAATATGTATTGACGCATACCAAATATTTATTTATTCTTTAGCCAGAAACAAGTTTGTGTTCCAGTCCCAAATGGGTTAATTTGTGAATGTTTGTATAGCACCAGTATTTCTGCTTCAAACTATTACTTTGTATTCACAGCTCTTCACTTTTTCCACATTTTATGTTACAGCCTTATTCCAAAATGGATAAATATTTTTTCCAAAAAATCTACACGATAACACATTGAAAAAAGTGTGTTTGCAAATTTATTCAAAATGTTTCTACAACTTGATAGGCAGTGCATGTCAGAGCATAAACCAAGCCATGAAGTCCAACAAATTGTAGACCTCCAAGACAGGATTGTATCAAGGCGCAAATCTGAGGAAGGCTAAAAAAAAGATTTCTGCAGCATTGAAGGTCCCAATGAGCACAGTGGCGTCCACCATCCGTAAATTTAAGAAGTTTGGAACCACCAGGACTCTTCCTAGAGCTGTCCGCCCGGCCAAACTGAGCTATCGGGGGAGAAGGGCTTTAGTCAGGGAGGTGACCAAGAACCCTATGGTCACTCTGACAGAGCTCCAGCATTGCTCCGTGGAGAGAGGATAACCTTCCAGGACAACCACTTCTGCAGCACTCCACCAATCAGGCCTGTATGGTAGAGTGGCCAGACAGAAGTCACTTCTCAGTAAAAGGCACATGACAGCCTGCCTGGAGTTTGCCAAACGGCACCTGAAGGACTCTGTCCATAAGAAAGAAAATTCTATGGTTTCATGAATCAAAGATTGAGAGACTAGTCGGGATCGAGGGAAAGATGAATGCAGCAATGTACAGAGACATCCTTGATCAAAACCTGCTCCAGAGCGCTCTGGACCTCAGACTGAGGAGAAGGTTCATCTTCCAACAGGACAATGACCCTAAGCACACAGCCAAGGTAACAAAAGTGTGGGTTCGGGACAACTCTGTGAATGTCCTTGAGTGGCCCAGCCAAAGCCCAGACTTGAACCCGATTGAACATCTCTGGAGAGATCTGAACATGGCTGTGCACAAACGCTCCCCATCCAACCTGATGGAGCTTGAGAGGTCCTGCAAAGAAGAATGGGTGAAACTGCCCAAAAGTAGGTGTGCCAAGCTTGTAGCATCATATTCACAAAGACTTAAGGCTGTAATGGCTGCCAAAGGTGCTTGAACAAAGTATTGACCAAAGGCTATGTACATGTGATTTCTTAAATTTTTTTTATACATTTGCAAACATTTCAAACAAACTTTTTACACTTCGTTATTACAGAGTATTGTGTGTTGAATTTTGAGGAAAAACTATTTAAATCCATTTTTGAATAAGGCTGTAACATAACAAAATGTGGAAAAAGTGAAGCGCTGTAAAAACTTTCTGGATGCACTGTAAATTGTTGGCACATTTCCTTATATGGCAGGTCAAATTACCAAATCACAGTCTAACAAAAAGCCAGTTGACCAGAGTACCTGCAAGAATATCTTTATCTTTCAGTTGCTGCAACATCTAACTTTTGTCCATCTTAATTTGGTAGTTAATTCCCTACACTACAATGATACCTATTGCCCACAGGGACAAGACAAAAATATGCAATCTGAATTTCGTATTGGCTGTGCCTCTGATAATTAATTGCACATAAAATCCCATCCAAAATTTCTTAAGTCTCAAGACAAACAAAGGGTCTTTTGCAGTGCTCTTTTTGTGTTGTTTTATATTCAGCCAGCTGTACTAGTGTATGTTTACTGAAGTCAGTCTACACAACATAAGTTTTATATGGGTTGGCGCTGTAAAGGCTCCACACCACCTCTGTTTCAACAACCTGAAAGCCTCATTCCATAGGCACAGCTCATAGTACCTCTGATCTGGCTCCAGACTGAGCAGCACTGGCATTTTGCCAGCTCATAGGCTAAGTCTGGTGTTAGGAGACTGGGTGACATTCTCTCACTGTCAAAAATCCTAAGTAAAAGCTACAGCTCACAGTGGAAGCTCTGCTTTTGTCTAGTAGTCATAGCTTTATTGAAATGTCTGCGAAATGGACATGATGTTTGCTTAAGCAGAAAGAACTAAACAAATACGTGAACATACATACAGTGTGTGGGTGGCACAGGTCACGTCTTGTCCTGTACAGGTTACAGTGGCGGGGGCTTTCCATTTGTACAGACAGGGTGGTGGGTAAATGGAATGAATAGACTCATGGCCAAGCCTAGGCTCTGCAGCTTTAAGAAGTTTGCACACTTGAGCAGCTGGCAGTGGTCCACTTGGCCAACATAAACAGCCATAATCCTTTTTCCAACGAGCTTTCAACACTCATCTCTCTGGCACCCCGGTCACTGACTCAGACACTCCTGTCTGTGGGGAGGAACCCTGAACTGCCACTAGAAGGCGCTGTGGTCAAGATAATGTGTATGTAAGGGTTTATGCTGTTGATCATTATTCAGTGCTAAGGTATGTGCCTTCCTTTGATTTTCCCCTGAAGCAAAACAGGTCTCAGTTTTCATTCTTTCTTACTGGGAATGGAGGCTTAGTTTCAAGACCAAATGTTGACTTAAAACCTTTAGAAATATGGGAGGTTCTGACAAGTGTTGAAAAAATGGAGATAAAACTGTGCTTTCCCCTGGTTTATATTATTCGCTATAAGATAGTATTATTCAAATATAATTCAGAATACCCACTTATCCACTATATATTGAGGTAATTTAGAGGTAATTGTCTGTAATTTTGGCCTGGGTGATATAACAAATCTAAGGTACAATTTGAATTTATGCAATTCTGCAAAACTTTATAATACTTTAATATATTTGTATATTTATATAAGTCAAATAGGAAATGTATGTGTATATTGCCTGCAACACCTAGGCTTATACATGCGTGTGTGACGACGAGAAAGCGAGACAGAGGCTCAGGTCTGTTTCTTTGGGGGCAGGGAGATCCAGGGTTTTGATTTCCTCAGCCCCCAGGGGGATTTGGCAGACACAGGGTAATTTGTAGTAAAATTTCCAGCACGGTTCATTTTGCAGGTGGCGGAGGAGTGAGCACAGGGCGTGGAGGGGAATGAGAGAAGCAATATGAGCTATATAGGGTTGCACAGCATGTAGGTTTCTGTTGTGGAGGTATGTGCCATGGCCAGGCTCAACTGGAAATGAATAAATGAGGCAGTAAGCTATTCCAAAAGAACAGAACCAAGATCCACAATCGTTTTTTTTTTTGTTGTTATTTTCATTCAGTATTCAGCTTTTAAGTAAGTGTAGGTCAACAGAATAAATTATTATAGGGCATGACAGTGTTTCTTTGGTGTGTGCCGTAAAGGAAAGTTTATTTCGACTGTACTTGCACAAGCGTGAAAAGAATAGTTCAGGTTGTTACATGAGTTGGAAGAAACTCCTTTGCAGCCTAGAAAGAAGTATTTCCATTTCAGAGTCTTGGTCACATGATAATGCAATATGAGTATGCATTTGGCAGCGCATGCCAAAGACATTTCACTCTCTCAGGCTTTGGGGGTGGATTCAATTAGAAACTCTCGGCTTTGTGTTTACTGACAGAATTTCAATGTATAAATCCATCCCAGACATTACAGTACCACCAAAAGATATATGTGCAGAGTGTCACGCAGAAAACAAGATTGTTTAAGTATTTTTTTATAAGTTCATTGTAATCAGTTCAGTGATATTTAAACTTCCAGAATTGCAATATGAATGACCTTTTGGTTAAATGTATAAAAACACATTGTCTTTGTGGAAAGGGTCTTTGTGTGTTAATTCTGACTGTACATGAGGAATCAGGCTACAGACACAGCTGGCTGGAGAATGTGATGTTGTGTCCGTCATTTTCCAGCAGGGGTGTTTACTTTAGTGCGCTGCCAGGGGAACCAATTGTGCAGGCAGCACCTGTTTTAAATTCCACTGGGGTGGGGGAAGGGTAGGGTGGGGGATGTTCCACGGCTCTACTGAGTGAAAATAAATAGGGAGGTTATAATGACATCAAAGCTGCAATCTCAAACATTTTCATATTAATAACTGTAGCTAAATATATGTTTTGCTAATATATTCAGAATCTAATTGAGCTAACATTATTATAATTCAGCCTGGTCATGATTCCAGATTCTTCTGATAGGTGGATTTCAATTATCTGGTCTCTGTGTACGTAATTCCCAAAAATGTTACAATTACATCAGCATCAAACAGCTGCCCTATAGTGTAAGCACCCCAAATGACCCATGCTGTTATGTGTTTGGCTTGAATATCACTGACACTTTTGGTAATGCATCTGTCACCAAATTGCCCTATAAACTGTGAAGTGACATATTGTATTCTGTATTTATTGTTCTTTATGAAATGGTTAGAGATAATGACGAAATGGGGTGGATAGTCACAAATGTTGCTGGGGGGGGGGGGGGGGGGGGGCCCCGTGG
>JAODTR010000021.1:2336722-2352683 GCA_025399935.1 Amblyopsis rosae | reverse complement strand
CCCCCCCCCCCCCCCCCCCCCCCCCCCCCCCCCCCCCCACCGTGGCGTTTACTGTGTATGCATAGACAACAGAATGAGGTTAAGGGGTCTTAGATATACATACTGTATATCCACTGCTGCTGATGAATAGTCTGCGACAAGGAACTCATTAAAACAATCAGAATTGTTATTGAGAAAGATTGGGAATAGGATATTGTTGATGTGATGTCACAGCCTTTGTTGTCATAGCTACAGTATGCATAACATACTCATTAAACTAGTATAGTCTCTTTGTCTGGGAATTAAAGAAAATTTTGAGACTACACACAGCAATTGGTTTTCATGTTTTGGTTGGTTGGTTGGTCTTACTTAGTTAACATATATCAGTGTATTTTTATTGTGGTGTAATGGTAATAATAATATTAATTCATGCTGGAAGGGTTGAGCTCACAAAGTTCCAGACATTTTTTGTTTTTTATTTCTTCCTTGCCTATAGGGAGTGTGATATGTCAAATATAATGTAATACAGGATATCGAAATAGCTTATATTTGACTTGACTTTTCCCCATTACAAAGTTGTCTCAAGTCACTTCAGTCAAGTCACCAGGTTACAGTGGTGATGAATATATTGTATTCTTTCCTGATAGAGCTGCAGTGTACCTGAAGCTGTTAATGTCTGAGTTTCTTGCTCTAACAGTGTTTAGAGCATAGGGGTACTTACATATGTGACCATTTTACAAAGAATAATAGTAGCCTATTTTTAATTTTCTATTTAAATGTACTGCTTTTTATGATGATATCCTATTTATGTTTGTTTTTTTCCTGCCTATTTATGTCTCTGCTAAAGGGATACGTTGGCTAGGGAAATAATTGAAGGGAGGTGCAGAAGCCAAAATAGTTTGAGAATCACTGCTCAGGTAGGACTTGGACTTATTTGTCTGTTTGATGATCAGTCTTATTCTACACATGTTATAGCATATTACAACAAACAGTATAGCACGGTATAGATTTCTGTCATATGGCACCATCATATACTGCCAGGTTCTTGCTATTGATTGCGATAATACATAAGGTGTGTCTTGATGTTCCACTCTGGACTCTGAATAATGTTATGGATCCACATGAATACGATGATCCTGGTGCTTTTTGGGCATGGGACAAGCATCATGTTCTCTTCTCAGTGATCTTCAACTCTGCTATGAATGTTAGAGTTAGGGTTTTCTGCGAGTTCCAAATATTTTACCAGGACAACCATCTGGCAATATGCTTTGCTGCACATCTTTCACAGTTTTATCAATATTATTCTAAAGTAAGATTAAATCAGTGGATGTCTGAAGCAGTTCTTCTCTCTACATTTTTCACAATTTCATTGTGGATAATGTCTTAACCATGTGTATTGACTGCTTCACTGACACAGCATAAACCAATAGTCAGAATGGCACTTGCATATGTAGCCAAAGCGACATTTCTACTGGGCCAAACAACACCTAGCTGCTAGCCAATGAATTTCAACAGCTGATCCTAATTATCCCTTTATTTGCATTGAGCTAGGGAGGGGATAAGACTTTTTCCACACATCTGACTGCATTTAGGAGCACCCAAACAGTTGAAAAAACAGATGACCATCTGTGCAACAAATGTTCAGTAATTCAGTTCACATTTCTTTTCTTTTTTTGAGAACACTGTATATGTGCATCCCCAGAGATCTATTTTAGGTCAAGAATGTACTGCATTACAATTACTCCTCTTTTTCATATTTATATGATTCTAGATAATAATGGAATCACATTCAACATTTTAAATAATAATATTCATCTTTATTTATATAGCACTTTTCACACGTAATTGCAGTTCAAAGTGCTTTACAGAGAGGGAATATGGAGAAAGTGCCTATTTAAGTAGTATTATTTAATTACCAAGACTCCCTCGTACGCATATGAGGGTGCTGTATACTTCAGTGTAGGAATTACCAAAACTGCAATCAACTGCAGAACATACGTAAAAAATAAATAAATAAAAATAAGAAATAAAATAAGATAACAGCAGATTAAGTTAGCAATTTAGCAGTGCAGCGTTGTACAGTTACAAGCTAGCTAAAAGCTATTTTGAATAGATTAGTTTTTACTTTTTTTTAAGATATCTATTGAGCCGGATTCCCTAATAGTTGTAAGTTCCATAGCTTCGGGGCATAGTTAATAAAATATTAATTATACTGTAAAACATAAATTTAAAAACAAGCATCCTAATCTGTCCTGCTGTTGTTTGCAATAGGTGCAGTTTGTTTGCAACAGGTGCAGACTGTGTTTCTTGTATCCCTTACACAGCAAATGCTTCTTATGAGTCTAAAAGCAAATGAAAGCAGATTCCAATTATTAAAAGTCAGTGGCTTTTTGGAATTTGTACAAGAATGTTACACTTATTGTTGGGAAATTCTTGTTTTTTAACAGCCAATTCTCTTTCTGTAGTTTTACTCTTGGCTTTTGGGTAGGGTTTAATAAGGAATGCCATTTGATACACACAGCTAAGTCAACAAGAAGTCTCTTCCTCAGACCTCAGACATATTACACTAAGATGTGGATGCCCTATATATATATATATATATATTGTCTTTACTATCTGCACAATGATGTGGAAAGGTAGTCTAACATTAAGCGATTATTTCAAGGGAAATAGAATTGAGACCAACTGCCCAATTTGTTTGGAATATTACTTTGGTAATGAAAAACACTTGCAGCTGACTCCATATATGTTGTTTTGGTTTGAAGGACAAGGGAGTCAGTACTGTGCTCATTTTTCTGAAGTTTTTGAGACGCATTTGCTGCACGTATCACTGTGAGACAACAAATGTTCATAATCAGATGTTCACTGGCGAGTGTTTCAAAGGAAACCCAATTTGCTTGTGAAAGCTATGCTAACGTTTGCCATTGCTAACATGTCCATGCAAAGTTTGAAGTGTGCAAATCCCTTAACATTTCCCATCTGTACATACATTTCTCAGTGACCTGCACATGCCTGTACAATTACGTATATGTCTTTTTTTTATGTTTGTATTTTATAATAGATATACACTACAATTAGCTATATGTTCTTTGGCCTGAGGGTAGTGAGAACAAGGTTTAACTGCTGATAGAGGAAAGGAATGCAGTTGTCATTTATCATGCAAGGAAATGTCACACAATGACATTTTACAAGACATTTTATCATGATGTCTTGACATGTAAAGACAAACAAAACCGCCATTATTCAGAGCAGAGGATGATCTGTATTATTGAACAATGAAAGTGGACAAGCACCTGTCTATCACTTTATGAGGCTGACATTATGGACCAGGCTGACATTATGGACCTACATTGGTGAGAAATTGTGCCATTAAGTGACTCATGTGCCAAAGCCAGATAGACATGTTTTCTCCACAGATATGAGCTGTAACTTTGATGTCCACCCTCCTATGGAGAACACCGCTCTGTATGTAAGTCTGATTTAATAAATTAAGTTAAAAGTAAAGTTATAAATTCAAGAGCTCAATTTCCATATTTGAGAAATATTAATAACTGTTGTACAGAAGTTGTATTGATACAGCCAGATATCAATGTCTACTGATATAAAAAGTGACATGCCTGGCCTTGAGAAAGAAATTGTACTTGTACACTGACTTCGTAACTGACATTTAGTGTAATTAGATTGTACTTCCTGCTAGTGTTCAATGACCGTGTCTATTCCCCATGTATCTAAAGAATACATCATTTGATGCCAGTATGTAAAATCTGCCTTTGATATGACACGTGATTGTTTCCATGGCAGAACGTCAGAATGTAAATCATTCATATAATCTAATTTAATATGAAATAAACAATCAAAGTTTTACAAATTGACAGTTGGAGCATCACTTTGTGGGTCAGTTGGGCATGAAACAGGGAATCTTGTGCCTGCGTGCGTGTGTGTGGCCTAGGGTCAGCCCACTGAAGCCCCTCTCAGCACACCAGTGAGTGAGAGCAGCCTCTTGCCATGCAAGGAGAGGAAGACCTCTGGGTGTGTGACTGAGGACTGGTGCTTACACATTGGGCCAGGTAACCCTGTGAAGATGATGGGGGAGAATCAGACCCAAGTGGGGTGTAGTGTCATCTCACTGCCGGCTGCCATTGCCTGGCTACCCCACCACCTCAGGCCAACAGACGGAGGGAACCAGTTTTCTTAATTTTTTTTTTTGTCTTACTTTATTTTATGTGATTATGCAATGTGTCTTAATTTTAAACATTTTGCAGTGGTCAACTGTTGTGACCATTGTGTTGTGTGTTTGTTCTAATCTCAAACATTTTGTGATAGAAAATGTAGTCTACTACAATTGTCATGATATCAGTCTCTCAGTATCCTGGGTGGTAAATAGTCCTTCATTGTTACATTGTTATATGGGCGATGTATCAGTATGGACTGCATACTCTGTGATTTAACACTTGTTTAAAACCCATCTCTGTAGTGAGCAGGTTATTAGCTTTTAAATCACTTTTTAAATTGGTGCTGCTTCCACCAGCCAATAGCGATCGGATGCTGAGCTAATTACAGCCTATAACTAGAAAGATGATTGTGTTGCTCACGCCAAGGAAATGACAAGGAGACATGTCAATACTGTATAGATGGAGTTGAAATTACTTTGCTTAACGTGTCCGTCTGGAATAGAGATTTTGTTTAAGGGGATCATCCTCACAGTATGTACAGAGAAAGTATAATCAGACCTGCAGATTTCATCAGCTTGCTGAGGAATTTGTTATTTCTTTTGGAAAATAAACATCTTGTGAACAAAGGTTTAGCAGTTTTTGTTTATACAGCTATCAATAATCCATCTTAATCAACTTTCATTTTGAGGAGCCTGGCCACTATCTTATGTTTGCATCTTACATTTCTCTCCTTAGTATCACCAAGCTGGATAACTGCTTTTAAAGCAGTAATACTGTAGATGTGGCTATGATGATTGGTCAGTGTGGTAAATAACGTTCATGTTTAATTCTGCATTCATTTGGAATGATGGGAACCTCACCGCACTTGCTCTATTCACAGCTCTCCAAGGCCAACCCTTGACACTCTACTTCATGCTTTTGTGTTGGTTCTTTCTTGAATCTTAAAAATATGCTAATGCATATTTACTTACTGTACAAGGCATGTAGGTTTGCAGAATTGTTATTTAATGTAGTGATGTTAGTAAAACAGTTCTAGAAATTGCAGCAGTCGCCAATTGTAGGTACAAGCCATCAGTGTTTGTAATTGTTCATAGCTGTAAGGAGAATCTGTAAAGTATTGCTATTTTCTTTTTCAAAATACTAATATGACTCTAAATTGGAATGAGTGTTTGTATGCAACCATTCAACTCCACATGCTCTTTGTTTTTTTTTTTAAACTTTATTTAACCAGGAAGTACCCAGTCAGATTCAAAATCTATATTTCAAGGATAGGCAGCAGCACAAATAACACAGTTACAGACTGAAAATACAAAAAGATACATAATTAAGATCACAACATTGGAGTAAACATTAGCTAAATTAAATGAGTTAATTTCAAGCATTTATGCAACATATTCCATGCTGAGGGTGCAGAATACACAAATTCCATTTTCCCATTTTGTGTGCGGGCATTTGGTACAGACAGCATAAAAACATTCTAAAAACGCAAGGAATATTGTCCAATACTTTTATGCATGATATAAACAGATATAAACAATAGTGCTCTTCACTTTGTTGTCTTGAAAAGACAAGGTTCTTGAAAAACCTCATGAACAAAGCAATAACAGAAATATAATCTCGTAGTTTTATAGGGCACTAAAGCAGTTTGCAGCATCTATTGAGAACTGCAATACTTGTTAAAAAAGAGAGGCAAGGTCTGTCTTCTCCCATTTTAGTTTTTCCAGAGCCACTATTTAAGAATTAAGTGTTATGATTGTGTGTTAACGTGTGCGTGGGTGTGTGTGTTTTTGTGTGTAGAGCATACAATAAGTACTTGTCCTGAGAGTTACTGTAAGAGGTTCTTCACTTGAGGACAAACAGTACAACAGCAGTTTTGCAGTACTGCTAAGAGGTCTTATCTCAGTAGTCATTTTAGAACATGCTAGTTCAGACAGCATGCCGACATTTCAGATCTCATCTGTCTCATTGAAACCAATGCCAATTTTACCAAATGCATCGGTAAAGTAAATCCACTACTGCCTGCATGCTTACAGGCTTATACATATTCCGTGGGAGAAAAACAAATATGCAATAATTCTGTCCAATATATACTTCTGAATTATGTTTTTCATGTCAACACTTTTTGGCATCAGTTGCAGAGGATAAGCTCTCTCTGATCTCATTCGAAAATGCCAACCTGCCCCAGCCACAAAATTACAGCCTCTAAGCTTGTGGTTTCGGGAATGTGAGAGATGGTTTTCATTGTGGACCTTGGGTATGTTTTTTGGGGAACCAGAGCTAAAGCGTAGCCACCAGAGGGTGCCACATGTCCTGGCGTGGTGCTGTGGGAAAATACCAGCCTTTTCTGATTTCATCTGAGCTGTCATCAGCTTCAGGATAGAGAACACACACAGAGATTCTTGTAATATCTGCCCTCAATTACTTGAATGTGAGTCCTTTACTGTCTAACATATGAGACATTTCTCCAGTGAGTGAAACTGCAAACAATGAAGTGGGTGGATTTTTAACATTCTTTTTTTCCTTCTTTTTTTTTCCATGTAGAAGCCAAACACATTACATTCAATGGCATGTTATGTATGTGTATTAGATATATAGATATATGCTATTAGATATTTGTAGACAACATCAGTATGTCTGTAATACATACATACATACATAATTTTAATTAATTATGTTACAGGTACATTCCTGTGTCTGCACTAGAAAGCAGCGTGAGAGAAAGCTTGGGTGAGCTGGGGCAGAATGTAGGGCAGAATCAGAAGTCAAGTTAGATGCAGTTCGAGTTGCATATTTTCCGCACAGGAAATAACGTTTGCAAGTGTGCACCTGTGTTTTATAACACACTTAGCTACGGCTGATTAGCTTCATTGCGTTGCTCTGCTGTGGTTTACAGCATTCCCCCTCTTGTGCTGGTCTGACTAAGCTAACAGCTACCTCTTTGCCTCCAGCTGCTCTCAAATTGGCCCAACTACTAAGTTATTATCTGTTTACAACCCCAGCACAAGCCAAACCCACAAGGTGCTAAAGACTCTGTGATGTTTGCGTGTTATCACGGTATTACATGCAGGTCTCTTTTTAAGTAGATTTTATTATCAGGTAATCGGGTGTGCCACAAACCATCTTATTTCAGTTACAGTAGATGCACATGTTGTGTATAACCATTATTGCTGTTTTCGGCAGAGAAATACATGTAAACTGTAAGGTTACCCAAAAAACCCAAACATCAGCATTGAGGTGGTGTGGTGAATTATTTGCCCGGGAACCATGCTTATTAGATTGTTTTGTTGCTTACACTCAGATATAAGACAGCCACTCTCTGCTGTTAATGTGTTATATTGCATACTTCCTGTAATAGTTTAAACATGCCACATACACACAGACCAAGAGCAAGAAAAAGCACTGACCTTATTTACACAGCCGCTTGCATGGGACTGAGCCAAACCCAAACAGCAAGGGGTTTTGGTTTGGGAATATAGTACTTATGCTTGTATTGCAGGTCAGACTCAGCGTGCATGGGTTATAGACACACCCACGTGCATTATTAACATGGCGTTAATTTGTTTTTCAATTAATATTGACCTGATTTGATTAGTTTGAATGCCAGATATCTACTTGAAGCACTTACACATGATTGTAGAGACATTGTTCTCATTTGTATCCAGTTATGTTAAACAAATGTTTTTAGTAACTTGATAGAGGTTACATTTTAATGTATATTTTCTCTATTAACAAATTACGATTGTAATTCACTATTTGAGCAAATCTACAAACTGTTGCTGCATGTTTATGCATTAAGTCATTTGAATACTGTTTTTGGCTGTTGAATTTCAAAAGCAATGTTTTGTCTAGCGGTAATTACACGTCTACCCATAATTCTTATTGAAATCACCAGTGTTGAAATAGGTCAGGGTAGAATATTGCGCGTGCATATGTAAAGTCCTTGATTGCATAGTAACATCAGCATATCCCAAATAACCCCCTTGCCCCCGTTAACTGTCATTCACATGTAACATATGTACGATATGAGCATGTTAGTACTCTAGAAGGGTAGAGGAATAGAGAAGAGTGCAAGCTAAAACTATGATTTTGTATCATGTATGACTATAGCATCTAGTTATGTTAGAGGGCAATCATGTTTGAAAAACATGCATGTCCTGTTAAATGTCAAAGTACTGTAATAACATCTTTAAAGGGACTGACTGACTGACACATTTATCAGTGCTTAAATAAGCAAATGTCCTCACTGTACTGGGCTCTGTTCTTCGTCTCCCCTGTGTCTTATTGAAAGACAATCGATAAGCTCTAAACCAATTACTTTGATGTTGTATGTCGGGAGATAGATCCCAGTGTTTAGCTTACAAAGTACTTGAATTAACTTGCAGGATCAAATCAATGTGTGTTAGGTGGGGAGTAGTAGGTTGATGTTTTTGCCAGTATATAAGAGTTTACGCAGGAAGTGGGCAAAGCAAAGGAAAACAAAATCACATAAAGTCACTGTTACTTCACCTTTTGAAGCTCTCATCACACTGCAGATGAGGAAGCATTGCATGCAGGACATGAGGGCATTAGAGCCATTATGACAGGAGGACAATGTCTTGTAATTGCTTTGAGAAAACACAACTTAATATTAATACATTCTGCACAAAGTACTCAGTAACTCAGTCAGCACATTGCATCTAGCTGTCGACTGTTCACAGCAGGCGCAGTTCGTAGATTTGACATCTGCGTTGTATTTATAGCTCCTTTCATACTAGACAGTCCGTGCTGGCATTGCGCTTTTTTTTCTTTAATTTTTCTAGTTTGTCCAATATTTTTTCTTCTTTTCTCCTTGCCAAAATGTGTCTGCCAGGAGCAGTGGAGGAATAAATACAGTGTGTGATGGGAGAGCAGAGGAGGCCTGTGTGTGGCAGAGGCCTGGATTAATTTGTGTGCTGTGAATTAATGGTACGCCAGAGTGTGGCTGAAGCTGAGGGCGTCAACCGCAAACTACAGCAGAGCTCCAGATGAGTTTCTAACAGTATTAGATCACCCACCAAGAGTCACAAAATGTCTGCCAGAGAAACATAAATACTGTAAAGCTAAAAGAGCTTTAATCACAGATTTTCCTGAATACTTTTTTTTTAACAGTTTGCCCTTCATCTTGGTTCATAGCATATAGAAACACAACACAATTACTTTCCACATATAGCTTGTTATATAAATCTAGGGATGTTTTAATTTGACATGCTAAATTATGCAGACATGGTTGTTAAAACGTAATATGCAAGCAGTGTTATTTGTCAAATCACACCCATATTTTGTCAGTGTATGGGGGCTAATGTCATATTTTAATTGAAATTCTGTATAACAATAACTATTATTATTGTTATTTTTAATTGTTCAAATTTCTTGAAATAACTACAGTAATGTAACTTAAATATACTCTTAAAGCACACAAAAATGTAATCACATTTCCCTATGACAGAGTTGTCACATATTGTATGGGAGGTACAATCTCACAATAGTTGGTAATACTAGAAACAAGTCAAGTCAATTTCATTTAAATAGCATTGTATTTACATTACTGTCTCAAAGGGCTCTACAAGCCCACATTTCACATAGAAACAAATGACACCCCCATAACCTGCTCCTCCCCCCTGGCCAAGAAAATACATTTGTAAAAACCACATGGGTAAAAAGAAAGAAACCTTGGGAAGGGACCATTGATGGAGGAATCCACCCTTCCAGAATAGGATGCAATAGGTGGCAACAATAATTTTAAATTATATATTGAAGTAGTAGTAAAGATGAACTAGCACATTGTATGAATTAACTGTGTTTTGTAGTGGTAAGTCAAAAGTAATATTGACAAATATTGATGCCACAGCAGGATGTGAACTGGTCCCAGTTTTGTCAAGGTACGTTGAGGTCTGATGGTGTGTACTGGTCCCAGTTTTGGCCAGGTGTGTTCAGGTCTGATGGTGTGTACTGGTCCCAGTTTTGGCCAGGTGTGTTCAGGTCTGAGGATGTGTCCTGGTCCACAACCAGATTCGCTCACCATCCCTTGGGATACCAAGGGATGATGCACATCCCTTGGAAAACCACCCTCCTTCACACGAGACATGGCTGCAGGAAAGCCAGCCACCGCTATCCACACATTTGGCACAGGTATGTGGTAGTTTTTATTGTTATTTATATAATAATAATTGTATCAGGTATTTTCTACAGTATGAATCTAGTTTTAATTGGTTTTTATATAATAACAATTGTATCAGGTATTTTCTACATTATGAATCTTATTCTTTGTGTCACCGCCTGTGGTATTTCCAGATTTTTCATAGAGCAGCCACTGTACTGTTATATAAGCATGTTATACCAGTGTAATTTGCATTTTAAACATTTTGCCTTTACTGTGTCTGCATAAATATTAGCCTAAAGGACTAATGAAAATAAAATGTCTGCATATCTCAAAAAACCCTCCACAAGCTGGAGGCGCACCGACATGGTTATGATTAGCCTTTCAGTCCTTAAGGCCAGGGTTTACTTCAATACAAAATTGAATGCTGTGTGTGCACAGAAACAAAACAGCTGTTGTGTAAGCATCACATTTGGCAGCAGCGAGCAAACGGAGCATGTTGCACACTGTCCTGCGCACTCTCCCTACGATTTGTATGACATTCACGTATGTCACATTCCTTTATTGTGTTGGATTTCACAGCCCGTTGCAGTGAGTATAGACAGACTGGATTCAGTAAAGACCACAGACCACTTTCACTGTCTATAGGCTTGAATTGAATGCATTCAATATGAAATGTTTAGTCTATTCAATCAGTATCAATTAAATACACTTTCAGTGATTACATATAGTCTCCAGGTCAGTTGCAGCGACCTTTTCTTTACAACATAGTAATACAGTGTTATGTCATAGCATCACAGAAGTGAAGTGTATGATGTTGACGGAGCTGTGACCTTGTAGCAAGGTGGAGATATGCATTTTGAGCTATGGACTCTTTGTCTCTCCAGTTTCTCTGAGATTCCTGCAGTCCATCAATGTCAAAAGTCTATTATTGATTAGAGAGTTATGCGCGTCATGTTCACAGCTTGTCTAATGTGCCACATGTCTGCATGACATGTACACTACAGTACAGCATTAAAATAGTCTGTTTAAATACGTATTTGTGGCTTTTGCATCAGCAAGCTGCCACATATTGGATAAATATTGTGCTCAGTAATACTCAAATACATAGCCTATATACTGTATATCTACTGTATTATTTAAACTACAGTAACAATCTCAGAAAAAAAATTCTGCAGATTTAGCACCATGTACAGGTAGAATGCAGGTTACAGCAATTGCTTTATCTGAGTGGCTCAAACTTATATGAGGTGATGTCATTTGCAACCACAATGCGTTTCGATGTGTGGGGCGGCGGAGAGAAATTGTTTTGATTTGAGCTCAAGGTTAGCAAGCATTCTCGAGAATGACTGACCCTGTCAGTATTCCTATTCAACACACGTGTGGGGGAATATGTACTTGAATAATTCACTACCACAATGGACCTGACACTAAGACATACTTCTGTATATATAATATTTTCAATTCTTCTTTGTAAGAAGGCATCAGCTTTGGGCAACAGTGGCGCAGTGGGTATAGCTGGGCGACAGCTGATCCAGAAGTTGCTGGTTTCATTCCAGCTAACCCTTCAAGTGTCGATGTGTACTTGAGCAAGACACCTAACCTTATCTGCTCCCAGTGGTTGGTCATGTCTTGCACGGCAGCAATCACCATCCGTGTATGAATGGGTAATCCTGTACAGCGCTTTGATTGGCCGGAAGGTTCGAAAAGTGCTATATAAATGCAGTCCATTTAACATTTAGCTTGCTGAAATGTCCCTCCATGGGAAGGGTTCCTGAGAGGCTGCATAGCTGATTGGTATCTTAGAATATCATAAATCCTCTCATCTCGGGCAACAATCAACCCCAAGTGCAGGGCAGAGAAAATGTTAGGTATACAACCTCTGCTGAGATGCTGAGGTATTTATTTATTTTAAGTACAGCACCTCCGCAAGTGAAATTCGCTATACTGACTATAAAGAGATAAATATATAGACACATAATGTGTTTTAGGTCTATGTAAATAATAGGTAATGGTAACTTTATTTCTGACATAATTATTGTTTTTGTACTTTTGTGGGTACACACCAGTAAACAATTTGTATACTTGTTAATGCTTATATTGTAATATATCATTTGGTTTAACATTATTATGTATTGGTTACATTGTTTTCATTATGATTGAATTGTTATAGCCAGGACACTTGTATTTGAGCAACAATTACACTTGAAGAACTTCCCAGTAACTGGATTGTTCCTGAATAGTGGCTTCTCTTTTGCACATATCTAATGCAGGAGCCAAGGCCCTGTTTCGTCAACAGTGTCAATGTAATCCCTTTACACAGTCTACTTTTTAAGTCCTTTTATACAGTAGGTGTGGAATGTGCTGTGTTATCAAACTAATGGTGTAAAAATGGAAACCTGGGGGGGTTGACTGTTCAAATGTATCCTTAATTTTATGGTAATTCAAAAATGAAAAAAAAAAGATGCAAATATCACATCCATCCATTTGTGACTGCATTTGAAGCTTCTGGCAGTTAACATTAATTAACCTGCAATATAGCAGCTTGCTTCTTGAGTGACAATGTTTTGTTGGCTGGCCTCAGAAGCTCTTATCAAATGTGATCAGAGCCTTCTTCTGATCAAAGTGCAGGCTAGTGGTTTTCCCTTCTGGCACTTTATGACTGGGGAAAAGGTTTTAGAGGACTAGCGAAAACCACATTGCCTTTGAAGAAAATTGTTATTGTTACAGTCTCAGGTTGCATAATGATGTTCATAGCACCCTGCTCCATCCACAGAATGTATTTGTTTTGTCGACTGAACCATAGCCACAGACGTTTCACCTGTAAAACATCTCCATAGAGCCTGATTGCCTCAGAGAAAATGTATTAAGCTTGTATTTTTCCATACCATGTATTGTTGGCTAAAGCAAGTGCATCAGAGCCTACAAAATGTATTCATAGTGTACAGTGGTCATATAAATTAAATTATTGATTCTTGATTAAATTATTTTAATAAGGGCTCAAGAAATCAGGTATTTCCAACATTCTAGGTCTAAACCATTTCAGAGCAAGTTAGTAGCAGCAGTGTATATAGGCCATTTTCTTTACAAACCCTTGCTGGATTACTGTTGCCTGAGCCATGTTCAAGGTCAGGGGTGGATTTGCAACAAACTGTTTTGCTAGTGGTTTTTAAGGGATAATATGACTCAGGGAGTCATTTGTCTAAGCTACCTTAGTCGGCTGAGATTTTGGATGTTTTTAAAATGACACCAAAATATTAGCACTGCTTTGCTAATCCTTAAAATTAGAGTATCCAAAATCTCATAGGGCACACTGCTTTTTGCTCATGCAAGCCAATGCAAGCTAAAATTGTATCGTGGCGGTTAAAACAGCAGATGACAGATTCCCTTAAAGCCCAAGATAGTGAATACATTCAATAAAAATGAAGTGGGTGGGAAAAAGGGACAATAGTATGATGTTATTGCTTGTTCAGCTCAGCTGGATACTTTATAAAAGCACATGATTTCAGGTTTCTTCTTCAAAATGTATTCTCCTGTGGAGTAACATTCTGATGTTCATTCTATTGGTCAAAATAGCATTATGCGGTTTCAAAGAAATATGTTTGAAATAACTGAATTATAAAGCAATAAATCACTTTTTTGCATTGCTCGGCCATACAAGGAACCAGATGTCTACAGTTTCATGTCATATTTAGGGAATTATACTGTATACATATGCCATTACTTTTAAGTAACTAATACTTTCTTACACAGTTGATCTCACCTTTACCTTATCTGTCAAGTCAGCGAGACTTAAGCATATCAAACAAATTGATATTTAAAAGTGTACAGCACTTTGCAAAATCTTCCAAATTGAAATTGATTAATAACAATTGTATTATATAATCAACCTTGTTTCACTTTCTCTTAATATCTTCTGAGTGGAGCAGGGTCTAGGACAACAAGGACAGGTTGAATTACATCTTGGGTTTGGGGGCAATTCAATAGGAAGTGAATCAATCTGAGGATTAATTGTTGCACCACATCCTGAGAAGCAGACACTCGATATAGCCAGAGGGAGACTGCTGTAAAGGAACTGAAATGCAGACAGCAACACTGACAAAGCAGCTTACCCTTTATGACATGTTCTGCCTATAAAGACCACATTCTTGAAATATAATGACAATGGTGACATTGGTGTGCGCCAGCACCAACCTACAATTCTTTACTCTTCTTTGGTTATGTTTCTGTTCTGTTGCTGGTTACCTTTCATACAGTATCTTCTTCATGGCACTATAAGTAATTGCACCTGGCTGGTGCTCAAACAAATGTCAAAGGTTTCTGGATGTTTCTGATTATGCTTTTTTACAAATCCATGTGCATTACAATTCTCTATTGATTACTAATCAGGTTATCATCAGGTTACAAACAAATTATTATTTCAACTTCCACGAAACGTGCCGGTCCACGCACGCTGAGCATGACCTACATTTCATTATGTGCACAGTCTTTGTAAATAGTCAGCGTACCTTCATAGTTTAGTGTCCGCATGCCAGGATATGTGCAAGTTGATGACGTGTGCCAGAAGATGACTACAAACGGCAATGGGTGTCCTGCTGCTCGCACATTACTGTTCCAAGCATATCAAAAATATGTCTCTCCAGCTATTATTTAAATTACACCAAGAGTGTGCATGCAAAACAGTTTATGCACATATAAGACATATTTATAGAGCTTGGCATAGTCTTTTGCGTGAACAAATAGCTGACACGCCCACGAGGCGCTAAGAGGCGTCTGCAAGACGAAAGATTAAATATACTTTGAAGAGCCTGGGCGCTCGTCCGCATCCCCGTTACGTGAGACTAGGTTGATGTAGTACACCACGCGTTTGGTATTCCCAGGCCTTCAGAGACTGCATTGCCCCTGCAGCTCTCTGAGTTCAGATTGGCTAATGTTCCGCTCTACTCCTCTCCCCAATGTTCATAGACTCATACTGTCCTGTACCCCTCCCTTCACTGTCAAACAAAACAATAATAGTGAGCTGAGGATATTGTGGTTCTGATGGTGAAAGTGCATCTTCACTTAATTTTAAAGGAGACTTATTGAGACGTGCTGAAGTGAGTAGGCTAAAGCTTTGCCCTCACCATGGCTTGGCAACTGTTGAGATGTCAGAGATAACAGCCTGTGACACAGTGGTACTACTATATTGGTTTGAACCAGAAGCTCCGTTTACAGTGATTTCAAGGTGAGAATATTGTACCTTCCAAGTCACACTGTGAATTTGGCAAATGTGTTATGTATTTGAAGTAGCATCTGGCAAAGTATCTGCAAACGATTAGTATCTGCAGGGACAACTGGATGACTGCAACCTCATCAAAGTGAAATGGTCATACATTTTAGACCGAAGAGAGGAGTATAGATCTTTCATTTCAGCAGGTCTGCCTTTGTGGATTTAAAACAGCTTGTTAATAGTGTATGTACAGTACATTCCACAAACTCACACAAAATGAAATAAGTGAAAGTTTTAACTAGACAAGCATTATTTAAATTGAAAAACTACATATCTTTGACTTGACTGAACTAGCAAACCAAAAAATAATTATTTTCATGATGTTGGATAGAGGAACAACAATGCGGACTCCGTCCTGGTCGTGGAACAACGGACCAGCTCTTTACTCTCGCTAGGATCCTGGAGGGGGCTTGGGAGTATGCCCTT
>JAODTR010000021.1:2305103-2324608 GCA_025399935.1 Amblyopsis rosae | reverse complement strand
TATATATGTATATGTGTGTATATATATATATGTGTGTATATATATATATGTATATGTGTATATATATATGTATATATATATATATATGTGTATATATATGTATGTGTGTGTATATATATGTGTATATATATGTATGTGTGTGTATATATATATGTATATGTGTATATATATATATATGTGTGTATATATTTATATATATATATATATATATATATATGCCTCCAACGCAAATGCACTCCGTTATGTTGCACTGGATGTCATTAATTTCAATGAAGACCGTCTCAATGGAGTGGAATCGGAAGGCTCACTGGCGGCTGAAGTCTCCATTAAGAAATGGATCCGTCATACTTTGACATTTTCAAACTTCGGCTTCGCTGCAGCCGGCTCCGTTCATATAACCGGAAGTTAGCAAGTCGCAGCAAAAAAATCTCAATATGTCACAATTATAACACCAATTCCTACATAAATGTTTAATTTCAGTAGAACGTGACAATGTGAATAATATGTGAACAATGACTACTTTGCTGCCTCAAGTAGCGGAACGAGAGTGCTTTGCGCCGTATGACGTTGCAATGTGAACAAGGCGTTACAGTTGCCTGGAAACCATAGCCTATACTGTTCCATATAGCATTGATGTGTGGCTGTTTTTTTTGTTGATATGGCATGGGGAAAATATAAAATAGCAGTGTTGTTGGCTTTCAGTGTTTTAGCTTTAGTGTTTAGTTTAATTGTGCTATTTTTGCCTTGATGTTATAAATAGGCTAAATCACTTTGTGTAGTAGTATATTGGCTTCTTTTTTACTGTATGTAATATTAGACTGTGTGTGTGGACACATTTAAGCGGATTGACTGAGAAATTGGCACACCGCTCTGAGTGAGAGGGTGAACTAAGGACGCCATAATATTCTGGTGAAATACTGACCCGTATTGGTTTAGAGAAATTTTTAATTTATTACACAGAGCACCTTTAAAATAAATAAATAAATAAATAAAAAAAGACAACAGATCTGAAAATATCTGAATCTTACATGAACATAAATATATAATTATAATAACATTTCAAATAAAAATGTGCCTAAGAGACGCCTTGGTGTTTCTGACCTTCAGACCCCTTCCATAATGGGTGCAGATGTAATTGTATGGTTTGAATTTGTTCACAGAAACTTGAAAAAGTTGTATTCATAAAATGTAAATGGTTGGTTATGTTGGAGAAAAAGAATGATAATAAATGCTCGAAATGTTTAGCATACCATTGAGTATGTCAAAGTACTGTCAATGGTCAAAGATGGTCTAGAAATGTGGTTATCACACATTTTGAGTCCACACAAATGTCTTTTTAGCAGATATGTCCAGTATCCAGAATGTGCCAAAATGTACTGTAGTAAAACTATAGTACCAAATAGTTTGGTTTACACTTCTCAAGCATATCACACAAAGTTGGGAATTGTGTACACTTCACACGGGGGGAAAATACACACTCACAAAAACGTGAGTGTGTGAATGTGCTATGCGTCATTCGTTATTTTATAATGTGAGAACCTGAGTTTGTGCAGGGTGGAACATTGGGAAATGTGTGTGCCACTGTCTTGGAGAGGGCAATGCGTACGTGTGTGCGCTCGAAATAGGCTAGACATGATTTTGAGACAAATACGACAGGCACTGTTTGCTTTCCCTGTTCACCTCAAGTGGAGAAAAATAAAAAAAGAATAGAGTTGCCCTTATCTCAACTGAGAAATACCTGGAGTAAATAAATGTCATAACTACGGTGTGTACTGTACGTGGAGCAAATAGAGCTTGGAACAGAAATCATAGCCTACCAGCAAGGTTAATCTGGTGCAAAATATTAAGTGCCATAACAATGTAGCCATATGTATGTGTGTGTAATTATATATATATATATATATATATGCACACACACACTGTATATGTGCCTATCCTTTGCCAGGAGTAGAGCCAATTTATGTTTATATTGGTCTTGTTTGGTGGGCTAGATGAAAACAAACATAATGCAACTGGTAAAGATGCATTTGTAAAGCCTTCAGCCAACACTGAAGCTCTGAAGCACTGAAGCTCTCTCTGTATATACAAAAACATCCATCATTTACAGTAGACATGCTTGTTACAACAATATCAATGAATGCGGCGCATGCATTTGTGTTGCCAAACTCTGGGTGAAACATGAAAACCTGGCCACACCAATCAGCTACTCAATCAGCTGCTTAAGTGTTTGAACGTGTCTTGTGGGCCGAAAGGCAACAAGTTATAATTTCTCTGATGAATATTTCAATAATAGACAAAGTACTATTGTCGATCCGGGGCCATTGAGCATGTGGGGCTCCTAGGCTGCTGCCTAGGTCAATGTCAAGCCTGTGCCAGGTCCATACATACTCTACAATGAAGGATATATAGATTCAATGATGCTAGTTTATCAACTTAAATACATAAATAATATTTCAAATATTCTCCATTCTACAAAAGTTGAAATTTAGTTGGGGACTCCAATAAACCTCCTTCAGGAGGTCATGAGCACTGAAACACTGATAGTCAGAAAGAAGGTCTTGAGGTGGTTTGAGGAAGCCAGTAATGCTACCTGCATTTACTAAAACATTCACACCTAAAATGAATCCTTCATCCCTTAAGGTTACCACTGCTCACAGGCTACTTGACTCAATTACCTCCAGTGAAAAATACAAAAAGTAAGAGCAGCAGCGTACTCAAAAAGAGACATGACTGTTTAAATTGTTCTTGAGCATTTAGGTCTCAATGTGAGATCACGATGGAGCTTGTAAGAAGATTGCAAGACGTCTAATAGATCTGATTCTGGACAACTGATGAGTGGCAGAGAAGCTTTAATGCTATGTTTATAATGAGATTAGTTTCACAATCCCCATATTATGTTGCTCGTAGATATTTTAGTCCTAGAATTTAGACCACTGACTCTATAGCTTTACCTTAATTTGCCATTAAATAATCCCTTGTTCCCTATACTTTCCTTATACTATTCTTTCACATTCCACTCTGAACACATACTAGTGTCTACGTAGCTGATCGATGTCTGTAGGTGTGGCTAGTATGTATCACTACAGCATGATGAACATGTCTCTAAGACATATGAATAGCATTGAGGCAAGGGTCATTAAAAGGTATCGTAAACAATTGGAAGCTAATACACTATTGGCCAATTCACAAAATATCTCCTTGTAGCCTGCTAGTTTACAGTTTCTGTGTGTGCTGAAAATAATCTAGTACTTACAGTATATAATGTACTTATACAATGACAGTACCCTTTAAGTGAAGCTCAACATGGCTTTGACATGCTAGGGCATCCAGTAGTCTCTCTTACCCCCTGACAGCATGGAGAAGCCGATGCGATGGGAAGGCGGTGTGCACGTCCACCGTGTGCAGCAGAATGAGGCGGATGACCCATTCCACACGCTCCTCGCCGCCCTTCGCCATGAAGGCTGGGATCCACAGCACATTGCCGCTGAGGCTCTGCAGCCGGCGCACCAACCGCTCCCGCCACTCCTCGCTGGCAAGGTCCTGGAAGGCCCGCTGGACCACCGATGGGTTCATGGTCACCAGGTTGGCACGGCGACCCACGTCCTCAGAGTATTCGTCTACTGGAGCCAGGTTGCACCTGAAGGCGGGCGAGAGAAAAAGCATCTTCTTTTTGTCTGGTGTCATTTTGTCACCTCCAGAACGGGCGATAAAATGGCACTACAATGCCACTATATTTAGATGAGGCATTGTCTAACTTCTAATTGCCTAAACTGGAAAGGGCAGGGAAAGCTTTTCATGTTCACTAAATGCCACATTCCTCGCTGCAGGTCTTAAGAATAGACTGGGACAAGCAGGCTGTAGATTTGGATCGATATGACAAAACATTTGGTGCGTTTAATATGCTTGGAAATGAAAATCATAACTGGGACGCATGCAGACTCCAAATATGTTCTAACTGTGGCATGTGGGGCAAGGATCAAACATGGGTAGGTATAGCAAACAAGAGTTGAAATATTAGAATGTGGTACTCCTTGACCCACATACCTGTTTCTATCTGTGTTGAGGCGATGCTTGCAAAATACGTTGCTCACCATTAGCTCTTTGTCAGTAGAACAACACCTACTGACAAAACAGTAGCTGACCTAAAAAGGCTCAGACTTTTCCCGAAAAGGGAATGTGAAGGAATATTTAACTCTGCAAACAATGATGTGACTTATGTGGTGTTTTTATGCAGCCATGTACTCTACATTTCTAAGATCAGTTTGGTCCCGATATAGCAATAAACTAGCCTAAATGCTGCTACATTAAAGCAATGCAGCATACATAATACTAAAACCATATACAAACATCTAGTTCACATGCCTTGTTAAATCATCTATTTTTATGTTCTATTTTGAGAGAGTCACTGTCTTTCAATGACCACCATGGTGAAAATCTATTATAACTAGGCCATGCACCCGGCATCTCTATTGAACATTCAAGCCAGAAGTATGGGCTGATTCAGACTGAGAATAACTGAACTACAGTATCATATGGTTCTGACACAAAAATTAATTATTACTACAATAAAATTACAATTTTTGACATGTCACAATTTTAATGTACTCCTGTCCTGAGGAATGTTTGTTTATTATGTAATTTGTGTCTCATTCTCCTGTGCAACCTTTTGTCAATTGTCAAGGTTAACCCTTACTTGACTCAACTGTAAATTGACTCAAGAGTACTTGAAGTGTTTTTTTTTTTCTTCTTTCATTAAATGGCATGTGCACATAACACACTGTGGAAATAGGAATAGTACAATAAAAGTATGCTTGTTTCAAGTGGACTGACAAACCTGATAACAAAGTCTTGAGAGTCGATCTCTGATCCACAACTGCTATTCAGTAGGATCCCAGAGTTGCCTACAATGGCACAACGTTTGTAGCGTTGGTTTTTCAGTGGGGATACAGTTGGCAGTAGACGGTACAGGTTTTCTGATATATTTGTAGTGCTCTGGCGGTCAAAAACATAGTGGATGACATCCCCTGGTTTCCAAGTGCCTTTCAGAATAGAGATGTCCCTTTCTGGATCAAGGAATCGCAAAATGTTCTTCCTAAATAGGTCAAATAATCAATTTTATTTTATTTACAATGTCTAACTATGCATAATTTGTGGAATAGTAATCTTACCTTATAAGGTTGGAAAGAGTCTTGTTGAAGTTCCAGTTATCTGAAAAGCTGTCAGTGATAGTCAAGCTTTGAGGAAGAATATGTCTTATACCTTCTCTTAGGTTTGTTGAAGGACTGGGAGACATTTTTTCTGCAGGCTTGCTGAATGAGAATGTAGAGATGCAAACTTTGAGAATGACAGCCCTTCAGCTTTTAGCAATCTCATGTCACAAACTAACATCATGCAAAAGAGTAGTTTAAATTAGGCCTGTAATTGTGAATATAAACCAAGGGAAAGAAGATCGTCATACCTGTTTGTTCTGGATATGAGCCTGTGCAAGTACATTTTCCTTGAATTTTGAAAGTTTCTATAAAAAAATATTAACAAATGTTATTTTTTGTTAATATACAATACAATTATAACATAATGTGCGGTAATATAAGGAATAAAAGCATTTTTGAGCCGTCTATAACAGACAAAATCATACAGTATATTAATGCACCCAGTATGGAACTGTGTACTGTACAACTGTTCAAATGTCCAACCAAAGTTTATGCAGAAACTATATTTGGAACTAGCCTACAACCCAAATGTACCAAGAAACAATAAACTTTTGCAAAGTTAGACTGCATATTTGCATGCAAACACAGGTTTTGCTGAGAGGCAAATTGGATATTATGAATGTTTCCTGAAGCTAACATTTTTTTGTTATAATTAAAAGACTGAAAGTCAAGGCTATACTGACCATCGTTCAGGCATGGATACTCCTGCAAATCGAATTGTTCTTTGTCTGCAGACTTCTCTCTCTCTGAGAAAGAGTGTGTTGCTACTTTCTGAATACCGCTTTCTACACGTTATTACTGCATCCCCATCTACCGTGTATGTGTGTAGGAGGGGGTGTGCGTGTGTCTACTGATTCAATTAACCATTTCTAGTGTGGTTTAAAATAATTGAATGGTTATTTATTGTTATTTGCAACGTGGACTAAAATACAGGTAATGTATTGAAGGTAATGTATGGAGGATATATATATATATTTTACTTACTCGATTTCTTCTTTGACTTCAGCAATATCCACAATTACCAGAAACACACCAAGTAATGTTATAATCCCAAAGAGCAGTGCTCGAAATTCTAAAGGCATGGTTGCTGGTGGAACAGCCAGAATGCCCCCTTTTTAAAAATCTTAGATTAGCTTGGTTTTTCATTTATGCATCGAAAATCCACTCAGCCACGACCACCATTGTTCCTAACGCGATGTGGGGGACACTCCCATGCCTGTGTCTATTTCGTAAAGGTAGGCTTGGTTTCTGTTTCCAGCGAGCTACGCTGCTGTAGAGTATTACGTTACCTCTATTCCCAAGTCAAACTTTCAACGCCTGTGCCGAGCCTGCAACGGGAGCAATATGGACACCAGTCTTAAAGGAACAGTAGCCTTCTTTAAACTAAAGCAGGTCTCTTTGTCCATATTATTTCAAGTGTCGTGCCGCAGATGTGGTCCCCCCTCCTAAATTCTGCAAAACTATTTGTATATTGGTCAAGAAAGAAGTGTATTTCAAGTCTGGTCATGATGACCTGCGTAACCTTCTAATTATACGGTGACTATAACAAGATTAAAGGCGTCGACGTCGTGCCGTACAAGGCCAAGTAGACTAAACTAAAGCTTATATTGTAGCCTATACAAAGTAGACATATTGGTTACCTATTTTGGGAGTTGTTTTACTTCAGATATTACCACCGTTAAGGGGAAAACATTTTTTTTGTTTGGGTATTGATATATAACATCCATGGGTCCTCCTAAGTATACTATGCTAAAAAGGGCAATTTTACAGTACTGTAAAAACGTGTTGTGCATTTGACACCAATTTGTTGGACCGTACCATTTTTATCTTTAATTCTTTCATCATCCTATCTCCACCAGGGAGCCCCCAGCCATCATGGCTGGCCTGGGCCCTAAACCAGGTTTTATTAGCACTATTTCTAGGCAGCAAATATTTTTCCTGGAAGCTATGCTGGAACCTACAAATATGTTGCCATATGTAAATAATACATAACCTTATTTTATATATTTAAATGGATGTCTCAGTGAGTCAATTAATATACTTTATTACACACATTTTATACATACAGCACAGTATTTCTTGTATTAATTTGTCTTTAACATATTGGAATTGTATGTGACTAGAAATGCTAGTCAAGAAACTCAACATTTGTCAAGCTGTGAACGTGCAAGTTATAAACTCTTCCATTTGGTTTATTTCTCTACTGACTTTTTAATGATATTCCTTATTAATTCAACAATTTAGCATAATGCTTAAAATTTTTTTGAAATAAATATTTTAGTTTAATCCCCAATCCATTGCGAGTTTGATAGGAAAACACTAAGCAAACACGTGCAAACAATATTTTCTTTTACTGAAAAATAATTTATTTCCAGAGTAAAATAAACAATATTCTGCCATACAAAAAGTGTAAGAAAATAACAATACCAAATGTTTAACTGTAGACCATTTAACATATTTAGTTATATGGAAGCATAAAAGCTCTCTTTAAATATATGTTCAGGGATCAACATGTCTTCTATATGAAGTTACTCCTCTGTTACCTTCCTTGCTACTCTTGTGGATTTAAACAGGACTAATGTGAAACATATTTACTTCCCATAAATGCAACACATCTTACTATGATTGCAACAAATTATCCCAAATTACATCTGAGATATTTACTTCCCATAAATGCAACATCTTATGATTGCAACAAATGATACCAAATTACATCTCAAATTAGTCACAAATATTTGCTATACAGCATACTATATCCGTATATTGTCCTTTCAAATACAATCTAAAAACATATTCTCATTCTTGCCTAATGAAGCAAATATATTAATCTGTTTTCCTTTGATGTCAAACACACATTTCTATAAAAAATATTCTTTTATAATTTTTCTCTATCACTTGGTGCAAAGATTAAAAGAAAATATAAATAATATTCTAATTTGGATGATCCCTCTTTAAGACATAGCGTTTAACAAATTCTGCAGATAAACCTGGAAAAAGCAACATATTGCTATATGAAACAGACCAGTATGACAAGACAAACAAAGATGGTACAACATTAATTGCAATATGAATGGAACACCTGCAGTCTAGCTTTAAGCAGTTTATAAATGTCCTTTATCCAGCAACAACAATGACTACATAACATGCACAGTACATGTCAATATAAAAAAATTATATGGAAAATTGACATTTGAAATATCGACATGTTCCGAACAATAGTGAAATATGTAAATATTCCAGTTATTCAGAATTTTGACATACAGTATATTAGTGAACGTAGTCTATGCAAACAGCGCAATGGCATAACCATTTTCTAACAGTGAAAACAAAGAAACATTTTAATCCACTGAAACAAAATGCACTAAAACTATCAATGGACCCTTTTAACAGAGGCATCATATTGTACTGTAGTAGGGTAAACAGTTTTAGCTCAACGCTAGTAATAGGTCTGGTGCGTATTCTTGTGCACTAGTATAGCCACCTAGTGAAGCAGCAAATACATTGTTCATGCTGGTGCATGCTACAGTAAATTAGATTAACCGTTTATACTGTAAATGGTATCAGTGACTATTGTCCCTAAAATGACACCCCTGTGATAAGGGTCCATTCATTTGTAAACACTTGGCAACTTTTAAATATGAATTAACCTGAACTCTTCCAACATTTGTTTTAAATTAGAATACTTTGAGACAATAACAGTCAGTACACACAGTGTAATGACGGTCAGCAAAACATAATTTTCACATCAAAAACTAGAATCATGACAGACCTTATGGCAACTGTAATGTAACATTGTGTCTACACACTAGGTAGGATTTAAAGGCTGAGCCTGACAGTGCTTTACTTGTCTACCACCAAACAGGATAGTCATTCACTGGAACTGGACCTGCTGACTAAATGGACCTTATTAAAATGACTAATGTTACGATGCAGAGAACGGAAGGTATCCTATGGCCTGCAAATAGATTCTATTTTTAGACTCTTTATCAAAAGATAGTTTTTTCCTTGCAACCAAAAAAAAGTATTTAACTGATAGCATATATTCCTTCAAGATAATTGTAATATTCTAAAGTGTCCTTGTCCTGCTGTACGCACTATAAAACAGACTCCATATTTTCACAAAACTCTTGGTTTGTTGTCCTATTGGCTAGTTTGGGACCCTCCGTGTCTGTTAGAGAAGGGAAGAATTCAGTTGGCGTCACGTGGCCCTCATGAGTTTTGATGTACTTCTTATAGTTCCTGCGTAAGCAGTACCAGGTGGTAGTATAGAGAAGGAAGGCAACGCCCTTCAAAATAATAGCCAGGCTTACATACAGGTGCCTGTAAGCTACGTTGTCATACAGCAAGCAAGCACCCTTTTCACCGCAATCTGAACTCCAGAAAAGGCATGTAGAATCGATTCCAGCACCAAAGATCAGAGGAGGAGGTATAAATCCTACAGGACAGAAACAGATTTGTGTGTGTTCTTGCTATAAATATATTTTATTTTTATTTACTTAAGTATTTATTGAAAACGGAAGGTAAGTTTCAAAATAATTACAATTTCACAATATTTGAAAAATAAGTACTTCTTACCAAGTAGTCGAAGCAAGAGGAACAATAGTCCAAGGGCGTATGATTTAAATTCAGGGCTCACAGTCCTTTAAAAGCAAGAGTTAATTTAAAAAGGAGTACACACACACAATCAAACACCTGTTACCATTGTGCACAGCAGCAAACGTA
This sequence comes from Amblyopsis rosae, assembly GCA_025399935.1. NCBI lineage: Eukaryota > Metazoa > Chordata > Actinopteri > Percopsiformes > Amblyopsidae > Amblyopsis > Amblyopsis rosae. Next base: position 2,314,676 of record JAODTR010000021.1, on the reverse strand, counting down.
GTGTCTGAAAATACCTTATCAGTATGATAACAGAGGGCGTCTGGGCCATAGCTCCTATCAGGCTGCAGGCACAAATGACACACAGGAAGATCAGGAAGGAGTTCTGGCAGCCGGGGCTGGGACACTTCCCCGGAACCACCGTTGCAGATTTTCTGTCAGCTGATACGCATGAGCACCCAGTCAGGTTCTGCAGCAGGAAGAAAAGCTGATTCAGTTCAGAAGCAACTGCAGCGTTAAACAATGCATATTCAAATTAAGATCAAACGAGTAAAAACAAGGCAAGACAAGTTCAGCATGGTGTATTACCACAAGGTCGGTCACTCACTCACTCAGTCCGTAAGATAGCGTCATTTGTTCATATTGGCAGGTTACACGCTGTCCGGCAAAAAACACATCTGCATATGCGTTTTTTCAATACATATATTGGGCTCAATATAACTAAGGAACTGTACTATATAAAATGGGTTTTTGTGTGAAAACGATGTCTGCAGCAGCACAACAGCAGTAATATGAATGATTCACACCGCTGGGCTTAGTGCAGGGCTCTGTGTGTGATTTGAATATAGAAGCTGTTAATCCGCTTTCAGCCATCAGGCCTCAAGGAACCGTGGCACCACTTGACTACCCGGCGTGCCATAATTGACGACCGAGCGGCGCTGCGGCGCGGAGCGAAACCATTTGTTCATTCTTTGAACGAGGCGGACGTTGCAAATGCCAATGCTCATGCAGCATTTTAATCTCCCTAGGAATCCCTGGACTCATACGCAGCGTTAACGAACTAGGCGTTCAATGGAAAATGGCCTCTTTTCAGGGGGACGGCTATCTCCGGGACGTGTGCGTTAGCTGCTGCGGGACCACCTTACAGACCTGAGGGACGACGGAGGAAGGGTCTCTCTTGGCCGTCGTGCTGCAGCCGGCGAAGCAGGCAGACAGGTAGGTGACGTGGTTGGAGCCGCACACCGGGCTGATGGAGGACGTGAAGCAATTGCACTGACTGACGCACTGAGCTTCTGGCTTCTGGCCCACCTGTAGTGTCCTAATAGGGAGAGAGGGGAGGAGAGAGACTTTGATACCCTTTTCCATGATGTAGTCCAACTGAGAATAAAGAGAAGCCAAATCCAACGTAGTGGTGGCACTACCCTTCACAGTGACAGTTATGTACTCTGAGGCGCACCCTGCTCTGCAGGGGAGCATGGCACTGCTCCTCTGAAGATTTAGAGTTACAGTGTCTGTCACGGCTAGAATTATGTGGCGGCAATAAAGTCACCCTATCTATAGTATGTTTTCCTGCCCAGTCAGGACTGTTAAGTGCCTTTTGTACGGAAAAACACTCCCAACGTGGCTCTTCCGATTAGTTGAAGGAGAGTCTGGCCTCTGTTTGAAAAACACCGTCAAACATGTATTGTTCTGATTGACTGTAGGTGGCCTGCTAATGACTTGACACCGCCTCCATGGTAAACTGCTTTCAATTGGGAGTTCTACGACTGAAGCATTTGTGCTGCTAGCATAAACCAGGACGGTGTTACAGGCTAACAGTGTGCGCAGCAGGTTCGTACTCGTTGCCGTAACTGACGGTCACCCCGGCCACGGGGCCCGTGTCGCAGCCCAGGAACAGGAAGGAAACGTAGCAGGCGGTGGAGATCAGGTTGACCAGCATGGCCATGCGAATGGCTCCCAGGGCCGACAGGTTCAGCTTTTTCACCAGGAGACCCCCCATGAAGATGCCAAGGCACGCACATGGGATGGCAGTCATGCCTGCAGAGGGAGCCAGAGCCGCTGATCACACTGGGAAACTGACATGGAGGGAGGGAGGGAGTGAGGGAGGGGGATGGCAGCACACTAGTTACGCACAAACCTAGCAGCTGATTGGCGGACGTGGTGGTGAAGTTAAACTGCTGCTCCAGGTACTTCCCCAGGAAGGCTGCGAAACCTGCCACCACACCGATTTCCATACAGGCGGCCAGGATGATGCAGGTGAAGACTGGGTTTGAGAGAAGGTGCTTGGTCACCTTGGGGATCACTGGAATAAGGGGTGAAATTGGAGAGGACCAAGTTTACTTCACTCACTGTTTAATTTAAAGTTATGCTTAGGTTTACCCTGATATTTACCAAATGTTAATAATAATAATACACCACCATCAACAACCAATAACTCCCAATTTATTATGTTTTCAATAGGCCAAAGGTCCAAGCAACATTAATAAAAGCTAATATGGGCATTTGTTTGTCTTTTAAATGCACGCTTTTAACCTTAGTATAGGAGAACATAATATAGCGTACAGTATTATAAATATACCTCAAAGCTATTCTCTTCATTGTCTACCATTCTTCTAAGACTATGCACTTTCTAACAATTTAGAATTGAATAGGATATTGGTGACATAGTGATGGTGATTTTGCATTAGCAAAACGTCACTTTTAAAAGCTGTGTATTTATCTTATTATGCATTGGCAAAACAAGGCTTCTTCTAAATTAAGCAACAATGAAAGGCCTTTGTAAACGCAGACAGGTGCTTTGAGTTCATTTGACCTCTTGGACCTCTGGCAGGGCGTGTAAAGACCATGCTTGATAGACATCTTACTCTCCTATGTCGGCTTTATGGCACCTGTCAGGCAGGACAACTGACACCCTCATTGTGTCTGGTTTACAGGCCCTGCAGACATGACACCGTGAACTTCAAATACTGATATAGTCGATGTCACTGTCTTTTCAAGATTCAATTACAATGGTCTGCGGGAACAAGAGAAGAAAAAAGACTCCTCCGGGGCTTTCTGTCAACATCCTGCATTTTCACCTCTGAGTTGCTGGCAGCAGGTGGGGCTGTTGCTGGGTTCATGGCTATGTGCCACCCCATTGCTGGGCTTGGGCGTCTCTGAGTCTGGACTGCAAGTGGGAGGAAGCATGGCCTGCTCGCTGTCAGTGCCGCCATCCCCCTCTTGAGGCACCAGGGACTTGGGGAAGCCAAACATCAGGAGCGCTGAGAACAACAGTAAGGCACCGCATAGGAGGAAGCCTGCCCACCAGGCTCCGATCCACCGAGGGTCGTCAGGGGTGATGCCCAGCGTTTCTACAGAGGGCATAGTGCTACATGTCAACGAGCGATACAACACAGAACATCACATAAGCACACCATTCATGTCAAATTATGCTGCCCTTCATGAAAGTATTCAACTCACTAGCATCAATGAAGATGGCGTCCACATAGAACTTTGTGCAAAGTGAGCCCAGGATAAAACCGCAAGCAGGCCCGAAAACCAGGGTGGAGAACAGTATTCCTTTATGAGAAAAATAAACAAACCAGAACCAACGCATTTCATTTTGTTGAATTTAATATAGTAAGTTAGTTAAGAGTGAACAATGTAAGGTTAACCAGAATATGTATATTGTTTTGCCTAATAATAAAACCAACAACAACACATAGAGTCAAAAATAATTTAAAAAAAAGAACAGACTCCTACTGTAGAAAGGATTCAGAAACATTCTAAAAGCATGTATGACCCTAATATCACCAATAGGAGGCGCTTCATGCTCACTGTTAAAGAGGCTTTTACAAAGGAATGAGCCATATTGCTACTTTGAAAGATAAACATAGGTTTGAACCATAAAATGTGGGAAAGTCCAACAAGGGAGTGTTCCAGTCATAACCACCATGCAGGTCATAAAAGCTTTTACATTATGACTCATGCCCCCCCCCCCCCCAATACATTGTTCATAGAAATATGAACCACCCATCTCAACAAAAAACAATGGATTAAATAAACCAAAGTAATAATAAATAGAAATACAGATTAAATCAATAAAATACCAATAATATTGACACCACAAGAGCATTTCACAAGACCTCACCCTTCCTTACAGAACCACTGCTGTGCTTTGAGCAGGGCTTGTGTAAAGTGCACACACAGATGCACAAAGTAATGAGACAAAATTCTGTTTAGTGTCCAATCTGCTTCAGGTCCAGGAGCTAAACTGTGTTTAGCTCCTGTGCATGTGAGGCCACACATCACATGCACAGTAACTGCTTCACCATTTACTGGTTCAGAGTAAATCAGTGAACTCAGGAGTGGCCCATCTTAAAGATGCTCTGTACACTTCTGTTACTATTAAAAAGCAGCAAGGGGTCTGCTCTGTTCTGGCCACACGCACTGCAAGCTAATTAGCTCATTTACAACATTGTAAGCTAATACGCCTGTACAATATACTCTATTCCATAAATGCATAGATGCTCAGTTAAGCAACAGAAAACCCGGTGGCTAATTGGTACATGGGGTAATTCAATTAACACCCAATTTATGTTGTACTTGTGCAGTTTCAGGACAAATGGCTAGTTTCCATCCAACTATTGTATTTGCCTGCAGTGTTTCAAATTGTAGCTGTGAGGCCTCTGGTTCAAGAGTTTCCCTAGAAACAGCTAATGTTGTCTTCCAGTAGCAACATCACAATTGCTTTAACCACAGGAAACCACAGAGAGGAAATAGAACCAGTGAAATCACTCTGCAGACGACGACGGTTAGCGTGAGTCCATAGCTACTCTGAGGGCAAATGTTTCCACAAAATTTGCCTATTCGCCCCTGGCTGTGTTCGGTAAGGGTCGTCGTGGACAACATGGCACTTTCTTAAACTCTTACCAGTCTGTGATGGACCACACATCTTATTTTTGCCCAAAAGCAAAATATTTACTAAAAGCGGCCAGGTTTATCATATAGGATAAACTTCTAGCTTTTGACCTTATATCATCTTCACAGTATTATCCATAACACTAAATGTTGGTCCTCCTCTACTACTTTCTGTACATTCTAAAATGAAACTTAAGGGAATGCCCCCCTCACAATAGTTCTCAGGAAACCCACAGCTTTTGGTTTCATTTTGAATATAAAGCCTAAAGTTTGCACGTAGGCCTACAGTTTAGCTCAATGGTGTTTTGCAGGTAAGCATATTGTTGGGGATTGGACAAAGGATTTTCAGCTGGTAACATCTTCAGTATTATTTTATATATGCTTATAAGGACGATGATGAAGAAAAATGGTACTTGCGATAAAAATAACTAAGACAGTTCAAAATTTCCTTGAGTGGATTTACCAAATCAAATAATAAAGTTAAGCACATAATACAATTTTCATAAAGGACCAAATATTATTTTGTTATGCATGCATTTGACTAAACTGCCTCTAAAATGCACTTTGCCTTTTGCTGCCCGGTTATATGCTTGTACAAAATAGACTCATTTGTTCATGTTGTAGTTTGCCCTGCCTTTCAGCATCCGGTGAATTATGTTCTCAGTGGAGCATCATGTCACATGTAATTCAATAACAAAGCTGGGTTCTATTGTTTTTGTCTCCCTCTAATTTGTTTAGAGTCCAACAGAAAAGGCTTTGCAAGCTCATGTCTATGAGCCTAGTCTTTCCACATTAACCCATAAGTGCATCCCGTGGCCTTATGTAGGCCATGGGATGCCCATGCTAAGCCTCACCTGAGGGTTGTCTATCCTGATTAAAGCGCTTATAAGGAAGCAACTCAACTGTTGTCATTGTAGCAGTTATCAAATGTGCAATTTTGCAAATACTAGGAAAGGGAAGTGCTGGACAGTAACTGAGAACAGGTAAAAAGTAAAAACAAGGCTTTTTTTTTTTTTTTTTTACATATGGCAAACTATCACTTAACAGTATTAATATTTAATCATCTGAAAGCTAATGCTTCAAAATGTCAATGACCACTTGTACATTAATTTACAGAAGTTCTAAAACTGAAATGTTCAACTGCTAAAAGGGAACTGTGTCTATTAGGCTACTAGATATTGCTAATACGGTAGTCACTGGCGATGTTCATTCAGATATTCTGCAAAAAAGGAACGTATGGGCCATTGCATTTTTCTACAGGCATTCAGACAACATTAAGCTACTAGTATTACAAGGAAATATATGACAAGACAGGGTTAAATAAGAGCACTGCAGCCCCAGTCTCAAGTTAGTCCTGGGTCCCATTCTTGCAGATGTAATTCCTTGTTCCATTTCAATAATCCTGCTCAGGTTTGCTCAGTAATCCAATGAGCTAAATAAGAACACAGTAGCAAAGTAATGTGGGGGACTACAATGTTTGTATGACTTGCAGTGGGCTAGTTATAAGTGAGCAAGGTGATTCAAACACATCAGATAGCATTTCTGGATTTCCAGGGCTTAAACATGAGTTTATTCAAAATCTCAAGCCCCGATCAGGAACGAATGGGGAGAAGGAGAACTAAACATTTGTGCTCAAAGAAAATCTCCCACCCCCCCCCTTCTACTGTAAGATAGGCTGTAACATCCTCTCTGCATCCTCTCCATACATAAATTACATTACTGCTGCAGAAGACTCTTGACATATCTGAGGACAACATGGTTCTCCCACATAAAAGGCCCTATAAGGCAACAGTACTGAGATAGCACTGTCACCTTTTAGGGCACACAGAATGCTATGGCAGAGTATCATTTATGGTGACAGCTACACAGAGAAGAAAAACCGATGTTTAAATGTTGTCCAATGACATGTTTTAAGTATACGTCAAGTGAATAGTTTTTCTAGCTTTTTGTTGTAAAGAAAAATTGAATAATTAATTATTAAATTAAATAAATGTAATGCATAATTGCTTATTCTATTGTTATATTATGTGCACAGCTTACTGCAGGTTACCATTAGGTTACACAGTAGTATATTTTAGTTCTGTATTGCAGTCAATATGATGCGCCACACCTTTACAAAATTTATTTCTATTTCAGAATGTTGAAATCAAATATTTCTGGAGATCATTCATAAGACAGGCAAATGCATATTATAACCTCTGACTAAAATAATAGTCTTACATAATGGGCTAACAGAGTAAAGGTAATTCTTGTCTATACAAAGTGCTTTATAGTTTGTCATCTGTTAAACTAAAAAGGATTTCTGGCCATTTTTTTATTATTTAATCTCCCATTCAAAATGTTTACTGTAGATAAAAATAAACACATTCCCTGTCTTGAATATATTCTTTACTAGCCACTCACTATGTCTAATTTGACAACCTAATTTAATTAATTAGCTTAATCTCTTCAACAAATGGAATGCTGCCTTTTCATATTGTGTTTACAGTGTTCGCATAATTTTAAAATGAATATAAGCTTTTTTACATTCATGTAACTGAACTATAGCATATGTATATTTGAATACATATAACACCGTTTGAAGTTGGCCTACATTTCTTTATATTATTCCATTTTCCTCTCCATACGGTGTACCAAGCTAAACAGGCCATGTCACACAAAGTAGCCCAGGTGAAGCTAAGGCACGGGCTATTTTGATGCCATTTACAAGGGGATCAGGGAGTACCTAATCTTTAGTGATCCACCAGATAATACTAACCACATTAGACAGATGTGCGAGTTAAATATGCTATGTGTAAATGGTAAAGGGCACATTTGTAGTTATTTTAAGTTAGAACATCCAAATATATACAAAAAGTATAATTTTTAAGAATTAGTGTTGGTTTTGTGTAATATAGCCTGATGGTTTTAAACTGATAAACTGGCAAATATGGATGTAACGATTCTCAAAATTCATGGTTCGATTCAGGACTTTTTTCCCAGATATGATTTATTCAGTATAACTTTTTAATTTCCCATTTAAAGAAAAAAGGGTTTGATTAAATCGGCAATAATTTGGAACACAAAAGATAAGTAAAAAAAACATGTTGAATCCGTTGAAAAGTGTGCATATCCACTTGCAATGAAATCTCTGGTAGGCCTATTTCCATGAGCATGGCCTGATTTAGTTTGTAGCTTGATTTTAAAGACATTAAGAAGTTGTTGCATGATGCCAGCTGAAGACGCACAACAAACACCCAGGGAGCTTTGGAACTGCACCACAACTTGGAATGGAACAAGTTCAGCAATGTTTGAGACGGTGACGAAGATCTGCTAGCAGGCTGCCAATGCACTGTGAGCTCACAGAGACAGCGGTCCCGATACAACATGCAAAAGCAAACTGGCCGTTTGGACCGTTTTCATTCCTTGAACATGTAGACACACCTTAAAAGACTAATGTACGTGAGAACCACATGAAGGCCAAGGTAACTGCTGAGTGTTGCTGTCCTTCATGCATGTGCAGAACAGCTAGACTCATTGCCATAAGCATTAAGGTTTTACAGCATACATACTTCATTTAATACAGCAAATACATACAGAAAATACAAATACAGTAGATGATCATGCTGGTTGAGAGTGGTTGGGGCTGTGTAGAGCCTTACTAAAACACATGTAAAACTCACCAGATGCATCACCCATTCTAATTATTCTATCCATCCTGCTCATTAAGCTTTAATACTGTAACAACCACAGAAAATACAGGCTGCTTCCTGTCCTAATTTAAACACTTCTTTTATTTGCCACCAATAAGTGCCAAATATCTGCTCTCTTCTTGGTTGGTAGTGTGTGACATAAGGCCGTGGACGTTTGTACCGTGCTTTCAGTCTCGGTTTCAGAACTGTACACCTTTAGTGTCAAGTGATGTTGATAGTGAAAGCCACTGATGGAGGCTTTGAAAGGGAAACAAGAATATGCCACCTGTCGAGTTCAAACCGCAAACATATTGTGGGCAGCATTTCACCAGAAAGTTGTGATGTCCATTGTCCAACCCCTATCGTCCACCTTTTTTCCCCCCTTCCTTCCTCCTCCCAGAGCCTCTGCTCCACTGATGGTCAATTTTTTGTCAATCCACTACTGGACCCACACCTATAGTTCTATGGTCCACACACAATTTAATCAGCTGTATAATAATCTAATAAAGATAACATCTAGGCAAGCATATGCAACATTCAACCAAACCACTAAAGTCTGAGAGCCGGTCAATTTATAATCTTCATGTGTGGCTGACTTGGTATAGTTTTGAACAAGATCATAATAACAAGAAAACAGCCACAGCCTAACAATATAGTCCATCAACGCCACGTGGGATGTTATTCCGTATGTATTGTCCTTAATGGCCCTAAAATGGCCCAACTCTTAACACACTGCTACTTCATTGAGTGTTTCCTCTGGAGAAAAAAAATTGCTACTAACCTGTGGGGGGAGAGGTTAATGGGGAGGCCCAGGCTTCCCCCTATTTTGTGTTATGTTTGATGTTCGCACTTATCAAACCAAATGACAACCTGACGTGAACGTAGGCCTACTGTTGGGCTATTAAAGTTAAAGCAATTTAAAGCAAACCAAAGAAAATAATATAATTCAGGCAGATTTTACGTTAAGTTAGTTACCTGACACTCCACTTGTTTCATCGCTGTGGCTGGAGGCGCGTGCAGGTAGACCCTATCATTGTAATAAGTGCTACAGCAATATATTAACTAAATTATGTAGTTGTAAGGTTTATAGCAGTTTGTCATGCACTCCTGAAGTGATTTAAGTTAACTGTTTTACGCTGCAGCCTGCAGAACTTCTGTACTGTGCAAATGTCACTTACACTGTTTCTTGCCAGTTCACACCATCCATCTATCCATCCTCATCCGCTTATCCAGAGTCGGGTCGCGGGGGCAGCAGCTCCAGCAGGGGACCCCAAACTTCCCTTTC
>JAODTR010000021.1:2272671-2305003 GCA_025399935.1 Amblyopsis rosae | reverse complement strand
GTTCCATATGCTACAGCTGGGTTGAAGGCCGATTCAACTAACCAGCCATGCTCTAACACTCGTGTCAGGCAGTACGCATATATAGCCGCCGAGCTGTAACATATGTGCTGAATGTGACACACATAATCTACGATCTGTCTGACCGTGATTTAAATAGATGCTGTATAATACATGTCACACAGCCCATACAGGAGGAACAGGTGGGAATTGAAGAGTGATGGTCAATGTGTTCTTAAATGACAGATTTACAGTTGTTACACACACACACAAACACAGTGTTGCTTACACGTGTAAACATACTGGGCATGTCCTCCGGTCCAGAACTTATTCCATTGGCTGGTACATAGATAATAAGAACACCTCGTGAAAAAAGTGGTGTACTACGTGGCGTATTTCTCTTGAGGTTAAAAGGCAGATCGGACGGTCTTTGAGACTGTAGAGCAAACACAGCGATCTGGCCCGGGTCCATCTCGCCAGTCATTTCCCACATCGTGGCACTGGACTGGGAAAATAAAAACAGAGAGCATCGCTGTGCTCCCCAGAGTTTGTGTTTGCTGAGTTCCCATCAGTGAGTACACAGTAACAGGACTCCCCAAAGGCCTGTGTTTAACCTTCAGGTTACAAGTGGCTGGCCACTCCAGAGTCCATCCTTCCTCAGCTTCGAACCATTTTCCAAACCCACACTGGTCACCGCAGTTCTGTAAACTAAACTAACAAACAGGAAGTCGAGTCATGGCCTCACTGATCATATAAATAAATGTCATGTCGCTTTAAGCCAGTGTGTTTTCCAATGACGAAGGTTGACAAATGCTCAGGCTATTTTAAAGTGTTTACCATTTCAGTGGAACTTCTAACTGAAGTACACATTTCAAACATTACATGGCTGCTGGGCTGGAAGAGTGCAGCAGTGGATTAATTAAGGACCTTCTTTGGATGCGTTTCCCCATTTGTTTGACAGGATATTGGCTAGTAAAACAAATAAGTCTGCTTATACAAATTATATTCAAGATCAGAGCCCTCCCTATCAGATACAGATGACACATGTAAATTGTTTGTGCTCAGTTCTTGTTTGACCGTCATCGTAATACTGATTATTGGAACATATATGAAATGACATCTCCCTCAGTCAATCTACAGTCAAGCTTTAATAAATAATTTGTGATCTAATTCTAATAATGTACCTGTCTTTATCTACAAGGACAATGAAACATATCCCCTTTATTTCTCTAAAACATCTTGGGGGAGGGAAATCTGTCAGAACAAAGATCAAAGTGACCTTATGGATATGGTGACAAAGGGTTGGAAATGTCAACCGTAGGTTGGACATGTGATAGTAGAGCCAGCATGACAGATTCTACTGTGAAGCATCTGTATGATAGGCTACATGCTTCCATTTTCTGTTCTCAGCCCAGACACAGTATGAAATTCTTGTCAGCTTGGAGGGGTAGTTGCTAATTAGCTCTTACATTAGCTAAAACAACAGTGAAGTGAATGCTTATGTGTCAAGGATGGAAATTGCCTAACTTTTGGTGCACATCAGTGTGCAGGCTAGCACATAACAGCTGCCCAACAAAACCTAGTGGATGAAGCATTTCCAGGTCAGACAGTTCATGGGAAATCATTCCCATTGCAAGTACCACAATGAAGTGTGTATTTTAATGTACTGATACAACAGGCACCGACTTTCACCAACAAGCCAAACTCTTTCTGACAGCAACACAGGCTCATTGTCAAGGCCCTCTGAGCCTCAACAGATGTCATCTTTGTGGCTCAAAAATGAAAACAGCGTTGAAAGGTTATCAACACAGGCAAGCTTTTCGAAAGACAATAGGAATCACCATGTAACAGACAAAAAAAGAAAACAAAATAGTTATCTCTAAATGGGAACTATGGGGGCATTATTCCACCACACACACACACATACACAGATTAAAGTATCTCTTTATTTCAAGTGTGATGAGGGCCATTCTGAAGTTCAGTGTGTCTGAGGGTTATCTATGCTATAAACAAATAGAACAAAAATACAACAATTTTGAATTGACCACTCCGTGCAGACATTTTCCATTTCAGTTTTTTCTGCACAATAGGGCTACGGTACATGTTTCAGACAAAATATTATTGTTCAGACACTCGCCAAAGCTACGCCTAAGCCTATTAATATTGCTAATGTAGGCGTATAGGTGCCCATTTCTTGTTACATCTGTAGGCTACAATGTCCCACTTTCTACCACCAACTGCTGGTTTCTTCCAGTGGCGACTTCCAGGACAATAGCTTATTGCAAGGTCGGACTGGCCATCGGGAGAATCGGGAGTTTTCCTGAACTGCCGGCCACAGTTATGGCCGCTATTCCGCTGCACTATGCAATATATTTAAAATACAATTAAAAATAGGACTATATCAATAAATACAATAAGCCAATTGATTAATCAGCTGCATTTGTTTGCGCATGGCCTAAATAGGGTACCAAATAATTAATTTGAGTAAAGTTTGCCAAAATTCAAAAGGGGGAGGTTCCCTTTGAAAACCTGAATTAGGAACGTCATAGGTCCGGTTTACAAACCTTGATCGATCAATAGTTGCCTTTCTTCCGGGTTCGATCACCAAGTGAGTCAGCAGACGCAGTATGGGGCAGTTTACGACTACGATACGTCAGGTACAAACAACATGTTCTATGTTTAAAATATTCCAACAGCCAAACGATAGCATATTGTTATTTATCTAATGTCTACCCTAAAGACTACAATTGGTCATAACTTAACTAACTAGGATTAGGTTATTATTATTTGCGGTTTAATTGGTTATGAAGCACACTAAAATTGAAAAAGTTATTTTCTGAAAGAATAATTTTTTGCGTCGCCTGGTTCCTGAATTTGTTTTCCTTTATATTAATAATGACATTTTCACCATAAATTGAAACAGAAATTGCACAAATTCTTGTATAAAAATTCACCAGAATGCAGGAAATTAAGTGTTTGCTTAAAATTTCACCAGATCCCCACTGAATGTAGACCTAATAATAAAACACATATTTATGTAAACTATTAATTATTATACAGTGACATTTGTGATTTTTTTAAGCCTCTATATGTACATGTACTGTATGTCATATTCCCCTAAAAGTTTGATAGTTATCACCCCTGGTTCTTAAGTGAAACTGATGATTGTAGCCTAAATATAATAATAATGGCAACAAGGCCTAGACGGTTCCGGGCCGGTCAGGGCTTCAAAATCCCGGGCCGTTTTTCAGTCCCAGTCCGACCCTGACCTATAGTCCAAACCAACCTACAGCAAACTTCTAATTGCAATAGACCTATACACAAGCGATATGCAAAGGTTTTCCTTAATTCTTCCTGGCTATTTCAGTCTTTCCTTCTTTCAACATGACAGGTTCGACATGCGCCTTCCAAGTGGAATGTTCGCTATAGCTGCTGCGAGATGGGTTCGGTTAGTTGGTGCCAGACAGTGCCATGGCTATTCGCCGAAGTTCTGAAATGATCATTGCCAGAGCAGTGCCATGTATCGAAAGCGATCTAATACCTGAGACTATTTTGGAAAACACTGCTTTTCTGCATTACGGAGAACACGCAAACACATTTATACAGATCTACTGTAAAAACGCAGGTGTTTTTTTTCTTTGAACAAAATGCAATTAAATCATAATTTACAATGACAGCAATAGAAAATGAACATGCATGTGTAGTGCAGTTCACACAAACGGTGCACTGCTATCACCTTGTGATACTGTAGTTAGTAGTCTACGTGGGGAGGTGGGCTGGCAACTGTCATCTCACACCCACTTTACTCAGACCCAACAACCAACAATAAAAGCTTATTAATACTAAAAGTATTATCATAGTTTCATCAGACAGCCACAGAACCATAGGCTACTCGCATCAATGATTAATGAAAACCACACATTTAAGCACAAGGTCAGTCTCCAGGCGCTGGTACTTACTTTGTCCAACACAGTCAAAATCCACTCTTCATAACTACCTCTAAAATGTTTTAATGTCTGTTAATCAGGACGACATCCTCTTTCTCCACGAGGCGCCGGTATATTATCCACCACAGAGAAAACAAGAGTTTCACCACAGAGAAAAAAGAGTTTAAAGCCCTAAATAGCAGCCTGCTGTATTATCTGTCGTGTCTGATACGGTCATGCTGAAGTCATAGAACTGTAGCGCAGGCGTCTCTGGATTATGGCCACACCCCTGCACACAGCGTGTTGGATTGGAGTAGTGGCATATTATTATTGCTGCCTACAAAGACCTGTTTGTTCGTTTTGGTTTTAAAACAGTGAAAACGCAGCCTGCTTTAAATATGTCTTCAACAATGCAGAAACTATATTAAAATGGGTAAATAATAACAACAACAACAAAACAATATAATAAAATAACTTTAGGCTACACATTGTCACATCATGGTCATTACAATTAGGTATAGGATAGTAAACAGTAATTTTTTACGTTTTTAGTCCCGTATCCCATTGACTAAACACAATGTAGGCTATTATCGGGTACTGCATTAAGATTCAATTAGATATATTATATAAATTAATATTATTTGCCAGTTATCAGTTGCGTGCATTTATTATATTGACATATCTTATGTTATATGAAAGGACAACATGTTAATGACTTAGTTATAGTCTACTTTATATGATTGTAATCTCTTTATTCACCTATGAAAAATAATTATGGCGCCCTCTGTTGAAACACTAACATAGCTCTGTTCACGTGCTGAAATGCACCGTATTAGCTATCTGCATTAGTGTAATAAAAGGTAATTTGACAAATGTGAAAGGGGTGTCAAGTTACACCATACCATAAACAAGATTAATTTGAACCCATATCATAGATCTTCAGTCTACATATAGCCTACTATGTATCATAATATTTCCACTCTAAACAGCTGGACTTGGAATATCTTGGTAAATGTGTGAATGCATTAAAAACAAATTACGTTTTACACCAACTTAAGATAACATTTCAGTAATGCTGCATAAGAATGCTCTGCATCTATGAAAGAACACAATATATGTTTAATGAGTCAGATGAACTATATGATGACAGCCTACAGTGTGTTTGTTAATGAATGTATTGGGAGTGGGCTCTAACAGTCATGTTAGTCTAGCATGCTACCAAATAACACACCATCTCTATAAATATTGCCAGAGTAAATAGAGAGGGAGAGGTGTAAGATAGCAGAGTGTTGAGGCGGGGGACGCCTCTTTCTAAAATGGCAGTGCTAATTATATGCTTTAGGCACTGCTAAGGAGGCAGACGGAACACTGGATTTAGAGGTGTCTGGGACGTGAGAATGCAATAGCGGGGTACATTGGTCGCCTGAGCTTTACTTGGCCTATGATGTATTTGTTTACAACATGCCTTGGCACTCTCCTGTCCTGTCAGCTGTACTGTAGCTCTCCCCTATCTGCAACACGCTAACCTGTAACAAGCTCTGAGCTGAGTGAGACCACCTGCCTGTTCCATGCAGACAAACCTGTATAAACAACCCGTTGAGCACAGGGGACCCCTCATATGGAAGTATAAGCACGCCGCTCAGACTATTCAAACACTGCTTGTCTCTTGTCTGGTTAAAAGTCTAATGTCACATTCCCCAGACAAATGATATTCCACCAGTTCCAGAATCAATCAACAATTCACCAGGTGAAAATGTTCAGCAGTAAGGGCAGGTCTGATGTTCAGTGGACTCAACAAACAAAAAAAGAAGATGGTGATTCCAGGAGGACGAATAAAAACAATGGTTTGATCACACTCTTTAGCATGCTCCACAAATCGTAAGTGCTGACAGGTGATTCTAAACAAGTGAATAACAGTCAGGGAATTACAGCCCCGTATTAAGCCTTCATGTTACCTTAATGGGAACACAGGATTGCAGGACTGGGCTGCCAGGAAGAGCTGAGGCTGACATAACAACTAAGACAATTGAGCTATACACTATACTACACTATAGGAGAGTATTGTTGGTCAGGAGGGATTCACCTGAAATGCACAAATCAAATTCAATTCATTCTATTGTTTGCCACCTCTGTTCTTTCATTATTAGAGTAATGATATATTCTTTAAACAGAATGTCATATCCAGCAGCTTCAAGTTTTGATTTATATTTGAGTAAACTGTGAAAAACTGATGATTTCACAATAATTATTCATCAAGATGTATATAAAACAGAGCCACTGTAAGTGTGTACAATGCTACTAGCTAAAACAGGCATTCAGTGGACACCGTGCCTGAATCACATACAGTAGGATGCATATCATGTCTTTTATACCAGTGGCAAAGTCACAAGCTACAACACAGCTCAGAATGCGTCTTACCCTCCTACTTAGGCTACTGTTGCCCTTGGCCTGATTGTTGGATGTGTTAGCTTTGTCTCTCGGCATGACAAATGCATTCAAGCTTAGAAACTCTAGGTTTCAAATATCCTATACAGTAAATCACAGCCTACATACAGCATATAACATCTTACACACAAACTATACTACAGTGTACAATAGTTATTTTTGACAGAGGTGAGATTAGTTTCAAGCTGGTTGTTTGGCCCTGTGAGTGAAGGCATCATATTTCTTTTCAAGCTAACCTAAGTAAGCTATATCTTTATTGCAATGAGCTCCAGTAACGTGAACGTGCTGTCCATAAAAAGTGCAGAGACGTATGCAGCGTGGTGACCCATCTGCTCAGCATGATTAACGTTTGAAACGGACTGGTCCTGCCCTTCGCATGACAAACAGAAAAACGGTAGGTAAACAAACAATGTCAAGGTTATTCAATCTGTCCCAAGGGAATAGTCAGACAGACAGATGAATGCTGTTTCCAAACTGTACATGGACTGTAAGGCCACTACATTATTTCCTGCACCAGTAAGGATTATTCCACACGGCTCGGCAATGAATCCCTCCAACAGAGCCAGTTTGTGGGATGAGTGCCCTCTGGCAGGATGGCAATGCCAGCGTCCCGCCCAATCAGTGCGTGCAAGTGTGTGTGTGTGTAAGAGCGTTGTAATAATCAGTGGCTCGCTGCAGGTCCTTCATTAGAGTGCTCATTACACACCAGTGAAACTAGAGGTCCGACCATAGAGGATAGAGGGTAGCGAGAGACTCTAATGTGTGGCCATTCTTGGTCTTTTGGAATGGAGGGAGACTTATGCCCCGTTATGCAAACTAGAGTGACTTGGGGCTTCATGCAAGTCAATGAGGAGGTCTACGGATTTCGCCAAACACTGCCCATTGTTTCTCTCTGCAGGGGTTTATGGGTATTTGGAGAATATTACATTAATTCCCAAGTACCTATGGTCAACAACGGTGTCTCTGCAGCGAAGCGGAAAATTTGACTTTATTTCAAGCCATGCATGGTACAAAAGATTCAGGAGCTGGTGGGCTAGGTACAGTACGCTCAACCTCCTCAGCAAAATGTGGTTGGTGACGTAAGGCGACGCGCCCATTTATGAGACCGGAACTGTTCCACGTTAGTTCCCATAGAGATGAATTACGTTGCTCTATATTTGTTACATAGGAATATCTCTGGTATTTCCACCTGTGTCCCCCACACAGCATGTGTGCATTATCTCTTCTATGCTTCCCCTGTTCTGCTACCTGAGTTTGTTTCTCTCCTCCATTTGATGCTATGGGGTTGAGACAACCTCACCATTTACAGTATAGGTTAGGAGATTTATTTCCCGGCCCTCCTCTCTACTCCTCTACTGACACGCAGTAGCTGCATTGGATCAAACCATTCTCTACACCTCCCTGCTACGCAACCAGTTATTATGGCGGCTGTGTTTCAAACACAAACAGTGACCTGGGCATTTGGGGTTATGATGTAGTGTGCCTTTAATGTGTACTTTTATCAATCACGGTAAACATAAATGTTCAGCACAAAGGTGAATGTCGATGTACTGTTAGCAAATCTGGTGGCTCAGGTCCAATGCAAAAGTGAGCCTGTTTAAGATTCACCAATGGTAGAGTGAAGGGAACAGCTCGCATGCTCTTCAGGTGGCCTGCAATGTCCATATCGACGTGGCACAGGCTCAACTTTCATGCATGCACTGTACTGCACCACATAAAACAACGTACTGTTATGTCCTTCTCTTTGTAGTTACATAGAGGAGCATGTATGGAGACCAGCAGGTCAGCCATATATATAACTATAGTGTGTACTGTACAGTACATGCATCTTTACAGGTAGATGCATGCTTTCTTAAGAGGCATCCTTTCATCTTTGGCAACATAAAGTCTCTAAGTCGACGCCTGGTTGTGCAATGATCACTAAAGGTCATAGCTTACTATATACTGGTTAGTTCAGACAACCAGCTGTTCTTCAGCAAATGTATGCCTCTAATTTAAAGCACATCTCTGGGGACCTTAAAGCAAAATACAAATAAACTGTCTTATTGAAACATCTCTTTCTTTACAACATAACTAAAGCAATAGGCAAGTCCCTATTTATTTTTCATTTGGTGTATAATGGTGTGTAATTAACAATATGTTAAATGTAAAAGAAAACATGCTTAAATGCCTTAATACATCAAACTAGGTAGACCATGTCCAACAAACAGTGGTATTTGAAAACATACGGCACAGTAACTTCAACAGAAAGGTTTCCATCCGGTTCTGCAAACTCCCGTTCATCATTGTTTTATCTACTGTACAGTATCAGTCTTCACAGATGAGGGAGAGACTTGCTATTAATTTGTAGTTTCTTTTTTTTAACACATACAATGTGGCTTGATAGCTTTTTCTTTGACAATAATTCAGAAGACAAATTGCCCCAAGGATACTATGTTCAAAATCTGCTGGGTCTCAAGAAACCAATTACCTTCACTGTAAACATGACCTCGTCCCCATGGGAAGCTAACCAAACGACCCTACGAGCATCACATACCTTTCTGGGACCAATCAAAGCAGGTCAAGGTTTTATGCAATACATTATCCACCCGTTAGGCTCAAAGATTCACACCACCTTTCCCACTTTACCAGTAATGAGATTCATAGATGGGTTAATACATTTATAATGACTATAGAAAGAAAAGTAGTATTTCCGCTATACATTTATAAACAGTTATTAATACAATTGACAAGTATCAAGTGATGTTTTTTATTGCTTTGCATAAACAGAGTGAAGATCCTTGCCATACATTACTTATTCTACATGACCTCATCTATATGTGGGGCATGCATGAAATATTAACATAACACCAGACAAAGTAACAATTCAGATAAGCAACAACTAGCCTGCTTTTCAAACAAAGACATTAAGTCAAACTAAACAACATTTTCCAAAGCAATGATGGAAGGTATTTGGACTAACCCTTCGCTACCCATTCCTCTCCATGTATTGCTTTCAAAACAGTCCATGTACACGCCCATTTCTTACAGTAGCAGCAGGCAAAGAAACTAAAGTGAGGCATTATATTTCAAATAAGACAGTGAAGTGAAGAATAAACTCAAACTAAATCACATATATTTAGATTTTAAAATAAACCCTAACTCAGGAACCAAAGGAAAAGGCTTACTGTATCTAGCATCACTTTTCCGAAGGCACTGCAGCTTTCCATGGGAGATACTAGATTACCTCAGAGCCGGCATGGGGGTCCGTCTCGTCCTCACCATGGAAACCAACACCGTATTACATACACACATGCTGAGGAAGCCACGGGGAGTCAAATTCATTTATTGCCATGGCACCAATCGCCGTGGTGACGAGGCTTTCGCAGAGTGGATAATTCACTATTAGCCGGACACTCAGACAGCCCCCTGTCACCCTTTCCTCCCTCTCCCTGCCTCTATACCTCCCCAGTCTTAACAGTACCTTCTTTGCTGTGTTTCTATCCTCCCGTTCTTCCTCTTTTACAACGTATTTACTTTGTCCGAAGCCAGCCGGCAGGGCAGTAGAGGATGAGGCAGCAGCACCCGGTCGAAGCAGTGACACGAGAACAGAAGCTCCGCAGGGATCCCCAGAGATGCTATGGGCTGCAGCTGAACCGGCCCCACACACACACACACGCTCATCCACTACAACTACCAGCAGCGGTGGTAGCGAATCAGGGGAGGTGGGGGAAAAAAATAAAAAAGCTAAAAGAGTGGGGGTTGCTCTGCCAGCAGCAGAAACATTACATCATAGGCTGCTCCTGTGCGGTGGTGGGCAGGGGAGGGGGGAGCGGTATTCGCTCTGTCACCGATCAGGGCGCTTCACTGCATGCAAAAGACGAACATGCAATATTTATAAAGTGTTAATTGTAGAACTGTTCTCAGGGGCTGCAGTCATTATGGATAACAATGTAATGTATACATTGCAGAAGCTTTTTATTAGATGTGTGTGTGTGTGCACACATAAACTCTAATTGTTAATATGACAAGTACTGTTTTAATCAACCAAATTCCTCTGATGATGTCAAGATGCAATGTGTACTTCTTGCTGCAATGTGCGTTTGCTTGACAGCGAAAGAGCACGTGCTTAACGGTGCTCGCACACTGTTGACATTCAATGCTAATAAAGGTCACTCCATACAATAACTGACAATGGAAAGGTAGTGCTGTTAGAAGTTAGCATCTGCTGAAGCCGATTACATTTAAAGCTGACGCAACATATTTATTACTAGACACTGGGAACAGTCTGAAATGCCTGCAGCGTGTCTGGAAGGCAACAGGACAGACGTGGTATTTCCATCTGCCTGCGGTCAGCCACCAGCACACTGGCACGCCACAGACCACTATTCTGACAACAATACTGGCTACAAAGGCAGTCAGAACCATATACTGTAACCTTAGGCTGGCAAACAAACTGCATTAAAATAACACAAACTACTGAATGGGACTGTTGCTGATATCCTTACGCAGCACAGTCACAAAATTGTATAGAAATGTAATCGGTCAGCTATTAGAGCCAGCTGGATCCTTATCTACTGTAGCTGTAGGAGGGATTCAGTCACAGGAGAGAGTAGCGTAGATATTCAATCATGGAAGAAAAATCCATTCACAATTGAAAAATGTAATTAAATACATAGTGCATACAGTTTAATAATGTATAAAGGTTGAGCTTCATAACTTTACACATCTAGGAGCTGACAACATCACTCTAGAGAATCTTTAACTGGGAGGTTGTTAAGCTGCTCAGTGGGCTCTGATGGCCTCAGATGAATAGCTGAGTGATTATTGACTGTCCAGAGCTATATTTGGTTCCAAGTATGGCACATGCTACATCCCAAATGAAATACAAACTAAACGATGAAGTTGTTGATGTGCTGTGTTAAATGATTGTGTCCTTTGTAGTTTGACTGTGATATAAGGTTGCAAGCCACATCAATGGCGTAATACTTTACATCACACATTTTAGCCTGTTTTCGAACACTAACAATGTGATCGCCTTCTCTCGAAGTTGTAGACTATCCAAAGCAAACTGAGGGGCAGAAAAGACATGTCAGACAAATTGGAGGGTTCATTTGTGTCTGAAGTACAGATGCCACAGCATGTCTTGGCAGTCCAAATGGAGGGTAAATCAAAAGTGTAGCGCTGATGACATACATTAACTGCCAAAGCTAGAGTGCTACAATGACAGAGCATAAAGATACTAATTTAAGCTTCTGATGGCTTGGACCACTACATGTCCATATAATGCACTGAAATACCCATTGCTCAATATCACATTCTCCAGTTAAAACATTGTAAAATATGATTTCCTATGAGAAAAGTTAATTTTTAATAGAAATCAAATGATTAGGCCCAGGTGTTTGCCCTATATCAGACAAAGGCAATGGAATGCAGAACAACCATTTTAACGTGTATACCTTCACAAGAACTTCTCAGTTACACTACAACCAAACAGATTCAGAAAATAAAGGGGCCCTGTGTTAGCTGAGAGCAGCTTAATGAGTGTGACAACTGACAAGCAATAAGTGCAATTGTATGAATCTCCCGCTCTTTCCGTAGAAAATTCCAAACATGCAAAGTTTTGTAGGTTGGCTGGAATGCGGGGCGTTCATGGAAAACACTGTGTGGCGTCCAGTGTGCAATGCTATTCTTCAGTGGACCATGCACAAGGACAAAGTGTACACCAGAATGTAAACAGCACTCTAGACAGGCCTGACCTTTGCTAACACAAATTGGTTGAACGCCTATAACCACAGGGGACAGCTGACGTGATATATTATTGCTACAACAAATAGCCTATCGTTCTATTCCCTAATGCGATGGGAAGTCCTTATCCCAAGGAACTGTTCTATTACAAAGTTGCAACTCCTATGGGCAAACGTGGATTAAGAGCATCATCATATACTGAAGCTATTGTATCTGGCCCCTTAAATACAAAATTGGTGTGCTACAATGGTGCAATTATAATTTTACTATCTTTGGGATTAACTCCTATTTAAGCATAATTTAGAATGGTACAGTAGTTGTAAACCATAAACATATGCAATGCTTTTAACCAGGATATTGTTTTTCCTAAGACAGAATGTAAGGTGTCTAAATGCTGTAGCCTATTCGTAACTTTAGTAGTCTATGTCATGATCCATAACACCTTCTGGGAACACTGCAGCAGTGTAGGCCATTATAAATCCATTTAATGAAGATCTGATCAAGTCTATGTAGTGTTTGAACAACAGGCCTAAAGAAAACTCATAGTGGATAACACTACAAGATCTGTGCAAAGGTGTACCACTTATATTATATATATTCTTATTATTATATATTATAGTAGCACAATGATGTTAAAAATGTTACTGTGCTACACTTTACTACTACATATGTGAGAATTCAACACTTCATTCCTGCTTGTTCTCTACTGTGCCGTTGGAGATAGCTGGGCTCGTTAATTCAACTGAGAACACTTGAGTCACCAATGTATAAGGAGTGGTTCAAAGTCCATAGCTCTCACCATTCCCTGAAAGGCATGGAGGCACACCATGCACTTCAATTGTTTGAGTGGATGACATCAAAAGAATAGTGCAATATAAACTAATATCCCTCATAATTTTGTTTTGCCTAACCTTAATTCAATTTTCTTTAAGTGCATAATAGGTTTGCATTTTGAATGTGAAATACATGTTGAATATTAGGCCTACTAGTCCCTCTGTCTGTAGCTTACTGCAACTGTTACAACAATACCCACCTACGGTCTCTAACGACTGCCATATCATGTTCTACGTTACCTTGGCAACGCAGCGATTATGTTCACCATTATTCATGTTCTGCTCTCATTACACGTAGAAACAGCCCGGTTGTCACCACGGCTAACAAAGCAGGCCGATGGCGATTGCTACCAGCGGCAATGCCACAATTCACCTGGTTTCACCTTTGTTTAGCAGCTGCTCCTGAGGGCATGATTAGGTAGTCATTTTGTAAGCAGACACTTCAATGAGACAACCACCTTTCCAACCCACACGGGCAACACAGTGGCCCAGTGGATAGTGTGGCCACTGTGGCCTCACAGCAAGAAGGTCCCGGGTTCAAACCTCGGTCGTCCCGGCCTTTCTGTGTGGAGTTGGCATGTTCTCCCCATATCTGCGTGGGTTTCCTCCAGGTGCTCCGGTTTCCCCACTATCTAAAAACATGTTAGGTTCACCCTCCAGCCAGTGGCATGTGACCAGTGACACTGGCTCCAATCTGGAGTTGGTCCCTGGGCGCTGCCCACTGCTCCCTTGAGGGATGGGTTAGATGCAGAGGATTCATTTCACAATGTGTATGTGAAAATAAAAGCATGTTTACAGTATTCTGTTTTTTTCCCATGTCCGTTTACTGTGGGTTGTGTAAGAAAGGTGTAGAACTCCCCACAGCAGTGGAAAGTTTGAGCAGTGGTAATCTCTGTGCTTAAGATACATTGTTTACGTGTTAAACAGCAGGTAAAAAAAGCAGGCTATACCAGGGGCAGTGAACTGTTAGCACATTGCAAGCTAAACATCTGTCAAATGACATGCAGTGAGTGGTGGAAAAGTAATGAATCAGCCCCTTCATGTGAAACAGTCAGGTACAGGATGCATGGATGCATGCTCTCTATAGGCACTATATCCTCATTGCTGTACTGTTGATGATGTAGAAGACAAGAGCTAAGTGAGTTGTACTGTATGTTGAGTTACAGTAGGCCTATAGAAAAAAACACCTTTATTTGGCAATTTACCTTCTCGGGTGGAAAGTTATCTTAGATAAGTGAATTTTGAGAATCACTCAAAGTATCAATTGAAGACATTCAGTAATCACAAATGTCATACCACACTCGAAACAAATGTGATTAACAATTATGATAAATGTCAGCTCCAACACACCTGATGAATGGGCCGTTAAAAGCCTGATAACGAGCTATTCATATGAATCAGGTGTGTTAGAGCAGGGAGACATACAACAGGCAGGACAGTGGCCCTCCAGGACAAGGATTCCCCACCCTACTGTATGTAGTCTATTGACTATTCTTTTACAGGATATTATCCTGTAAATATAAAAAATGCTGTGTGATTGAGTCAACAAAATTGTTACTTTTCTACCAAAGAGCAGTGAAAGGTAAAAAGTCACTAATGTTTGCATAGTGCTGTTTATGACATCACATGATATCACAACTGTGACTTGTATCAATAATAAATTATCAGTACTGCGTCATCAGTTCATTCTGACTCATTTCATAAAACATTTAATATGGTGTATACTAACAGCGACATAGACACCTGTACATTATTAAGTCACTTAGCAGTAGCCTAGGGCGTTTAAGAAAGTTGAGACGGTTGACGTAGTTCTGCTTCAGTTACTTCTGTTAAGCTGTTTGTTTACCATACTGTGTTCTTCCCGATATTAACACAGATCCAATCCTTTTGGAGGTTCACAACTGGTTCTTTAAGAACTTATCTTGTGATAGCTACAGTACTCCAAGAGTAAGTCCTCTTGGAGTTTGTGCCAGAACATTCTATTGACTGTCTTCACCCCGGGAGACATGCTGCAGCTTGGCGAGAATTCATCACAAGATCACAAGAGTATTGTAGCAGTGCTCTTTGCACCCTTTAACCCACAGCTGGGTGTCATCAACCATGACATAATGTGTCCATGCAGTGCTCCAGTGTGACGTCAACAGTAGCTGTTGCAGAATGTGTCATGGAAAACCATTGTTTTTACTGAATGTACGCTTCTATCCACGGGCACTGATACCAAATAGCAAAGCCTGATGACTGGGCAGACTAGTGTGTTGGAGCATCGTCACCCAGACATAGCAGTGACCACCTCCTCGCTGTAGATATACATCAACAAGCTGAACAGGCTGATTATTGTTTTATAGTCGCCGGCTTCTCTGTGTTTCCACAAAGATTGAAAGGATTAACCCTAAAACCATGCTAACGTGTATGACTTTCCTCTCATCTAGTCTTTTATAAATGCATCAACCATTAAATAGGCCTATACAGTACGGTACAGTATATTGCTTTATCCACTGTGCATTGAAAATAAGAAACAACTTGTCAATTCCCACGGACAATTACAGAAATAAGCTCATGTGGGCACAGACATGCATTCCGGTCCCACAAACACACAAACAGTGCAGCTCTCAGTTAGCCGCCCAGTCACAGGCCATGCTGAGCATGTGTGCGGCCAGTGTCAGAGTGTGAGCGGAGCTTCGAGTCCCGTGCCAGACCTAATAATACACTGAGAAGAACATGCACGCTGCAGCCAATACAGACAGAGACGGAGGCATCCATTCCTCCATGCCTCGCCCAACCACCCCCGAGTCAGCCCAGTCAATTGTGCAGGCCCGCTAAACATAGCTCAGCCCAGGAATGGAATAGATCAGAGGATGTCTGCATTTTGCTGGGTGGCGTGAGTCTAAAGATTAGTGACAATTGTAAGCATTCCTAAGTGACATATGGACCGTACAGTATAAGGAGCCGTAACAGCCATTTAAATCCCCATGCCAGGTAACCATTAGGAAAATGGACTAAAATAATCATGATAATGTATCAAAACTTCTTGCTGTAATCGTTTGTACACTAAATCAAACCTGAACTCACCATGAAATCCCTAATTTGAGAGGAAAAATACAGAGATATAATGTTTGGATGTGAATCTGAGAAATATGATTACATTTTACTATCCATGCACATGCCCTCATTACGTGCCAGTGGACTACTGTTCTGCACACAATGATCAAATAATACACAGTGTTTCTTTAGCAAGTACAGAGCATGGTGTTATAGCATAGCAAACACATTGACCTTAGTTGTCGCTAGACCCCTAACCAGCAGAAGATTACTGTATGCCTGCAGCTACACAGACTGCTGGACCTCGTCACTCAGGCCATTCTGATTAATAAGAGCTTACACATCCAGTGACAGCTTTGTTGCAGTGGGACTAGATTTTGGCACAGGATTGTGTACAGGAATGTGCACATCATGTATGTACAGTATTGTGCTGGAGGATCAGTGGTGCTGGGACCGTCTCCAGTGCAGCTCACGTAATGTTCAGCAACAACAACAAAGCCGCTTACTGTTTGATTGTCCAAGAGGTATTATTTTGAGATATCTTTCATCGTTTGTCAATTACCTGTAGGTAATCTGTATTGATCTATTTTCAGCAGGTTTTCAATATGCTTGGCTAAACAAAGCCAGTTTGGATTTACAGTGGGGAACTGACTTTGCACCCTATACACCAACAAATATTAGATTTGTGCTTGTGAAGGCAAATCTGTGAATAAACGTGAAGCTAAAATTGGTTTAATTCAAAATTAATTAGCATTTTTGTCAGGTGGATAAAGGAGAAACCGAAAAATTGATTAAACACACATTAGCTCTCATCAACCATGCCATTACTGGCGATGTAAAACATTACATTACCCGGCTATGAATAAAGAATTGAAGGGGTCTGCCCTCTCAGTATTTTTAAGAATAGCTGCTTGACTCAGGGATGCCCATGTCGGCTTGCTACAATGAGGCTGCTCAGAGAACTGGAAGAAAGTTTAAAGTTTAGGGCATGTTTGTTAGCATGCAATTACATTCACAACAATATCACTCAGGATAGAAAATATATACTGTCTGTCCCTGGGTTTAGGTCAGCAGTGAATTATGTTCTGACATTATTACAGTCCACTTGTCCCACTGTCCTCCCATAAACAAAAAACACCTCTCTACAAGAGTCATAGAACTATAAGGCATTATATGAGGCTGAAGATATATTTACAAAGCCCGGCTATTTGCATAACAAGTAATGCAGCACGTGCATTCTGTTAGACTGTCTGTTATGCTAACATAATCACAGCATCAATGGCAGGTGTGAAGAGCTTGACATTGTGCAGATGATCACCAATCTTGCATTCAGCAGTGTCCAATGACGAGACTGGCATCCGCCTCTACGTGGCACAAATATAAACCCCAGAATCATCATTGTTCATTACTGCATAAATGTATCATATAATCCTAGCGAAAGCACACAGCAAGCTAAAAATAGTCCCAATTTTTCCAAGTGTAAGTGACTCATCAGAGCGATCCAGTTTGACACAAAGACATGGAAATGTGTCACAGCAACCATCACATGCTGGGGCCGGCCAATCTATTTTCTGACCATCTGTCAGAAGGGGGCCTTATGCTATTAGCACACCCTGTGCTTAGAGCCTCCAGAGTTTAGAGACATCAATCGCTGATGTCCTCCTAACAGATTTATTTCGACAACGCAGGACTCAACCTGCTAGGATTAGTCGTGACAACTGTCAGGCGCAGCCTGTGGAGATGATTTCAGAGGATTTCTGCCACGGCACCATTTTATGAACCTTGAGCTCCTGTGCCTCTGCATGGCAGCATTGCACACGCATGCACGAACACCCATCATGCATCACTGCATCTACACGTGTTGTATTCCTAATCTGCCTGCAGATTCTACAGGCCTGTAGGTCATCTGCTGGAGTTTCCCCTTTAGAAAGTACAGTGATGACTTGTAATGATGTCTTTGGATACTTAATGGCAGGTTATGACAATGACAAAGGTAATGACAGTCTTTCAGTTGTTATGTTGTCCACACAACTCCAAATATGCTTTCTCACTACCGTATACATTGTCTTTAAAGATATACAGTGTATGCAACTTTGAAAATGGCGGCCTCGTTTGGTTAGAGAAGAACCACTTTGTCCGTGATGAAGAGAACAGCGTCTGTTCCCAGATGCATCCTTAGAGTACCTAAATGAACTCAGTTACCTACATTTACCACCAGCACACTGTACTATCCAGTATAGAGTTATGCTTTTATTATTACGATATGAGCTAACAGAAGTTATCCAAATCAGCTTTAAAGAGTGCAAGGCAAAAGTGTTTGACCTTCATTTGCAACGCTGTAATAAGATCATATAATGAAGGCGTAAGATCTGAGGTATAGCCTGTAGGGCTGTGTCTTTCTATCATCCCATCTAATGACCTGTAGCTATGTGAGAGAAAGGGGAGTAGAGTATCAGGGTAGCTTTGATGATACCACATCTAAGTCGATTAACGTTGCGCATGTCCAGCTGCTCCAGCCTTACTTCAAAAGGTAGTCTGACTACGTAATGCAAGTTACATTCAGCTTGTTGTAAATCTGTTGACGGGGCAACATATTATGTTCCAAGCTACTGGGAAGGATATATATATACATGTAGTGCGTATTGTTTCTTCACAAATGTTCCATTGTGTTTCAAGCCGCCACAAAAACATGAAAGTCGTTCACGTTACAGTAGGTACTGCAAGCAACATTTTGTTTGAATTATGTTGTAGTGGAGGGGGAAGGATACTTGTCCTACTGTTGGCATTACAATGTGTAGCTGTATAATCTGTTTTTCAGCATTATTTCTCAGAGGGTGTATGCAGTCAATGGATGGATCATACAACCTGTAAAATGATCTTGCACAACCTTCACACTGCCAGGATTTGACTCTCACTTCATCTGAACAATCTTATGGCCCCACCATTCAAAAGCATGTAATATTTAAATCTATTACTGTGTCTCTTTGTTAGCCTTCCAGTGATTTCTTTTGAAGTGACTGAAGGTATCCTCAAAGCAGAGAATGAAGCCTGCAGCGCAACTTGTCAAATAATTCAGTGCTGTTGAGTATCATTGACCTAAAAGTCTTTGTCATGCATTTTCAGCATAAGACCATATACTTGAAAAGACACCCTCTTTGTCTCTGGTTAGTCATGTGGGCTAAAGCAGATCTTCGCTTACAGGGATGACTCAGATCAAATGGAGAATAGTATCTGTCTGGCAAGGCTTTAGGTTCAAACATTCACAAAGTTACCTTTAATACATGAAATATGCAAAGCAGAAAAATATTGTAATGTTGTTTCCTCCCAGCAGTTGCCATTGATGTGCCCTCAACACAATAAATAATTTGTGGAATTAAGTGTAATATTAATAGTGGTGGATTAAAACATGGTAGCCTGGTGTAATCGGACCCAAAACTCACTGTGAATAGAGTCTGGAGATGCTTTATGGTGACTGTTCACAGTCTTTAGATTGTGGTGCAAAGTCTGTCATTAATATACAGTATATCATATGTATTATGTCTTATTTTCTTACTCAACTTGTAAGAAGAGTTAAGTAAGAACTAATGTGGGAAATCAATAATGACTTCCCACATTAGTTTGTGTGTGTGGCTATTTCAGAAGCTTACTTAAAAATGTTGTTACACACTTGAGGCCATTGGCATTCAATAGGTTTTTCATCCCAGCACAGCTCACACCTGCAAGTCCACATTAAGTATGCCCGAGTTGTTCTGGGGAAACGCTTAAGCTACGAAAGTGCTTCAAAATCATGTAAATATTTTCTCTCACATAATGTATTTTAGCTATTCTGTCACACCTACTCACAGTATACATTTGTATATGTGCTGAAATAAAAAATATATATACATAAACATATTTTTGCAAAGTAGAGGTCTATATTACTGAACACTTCAAAGAATATCATGCAAATAATAAATGTATGTATAACCCAAGCAACATTAAAAATATTATTGTAAAATTTCCACAGAACATTGCGAGCCAATGAAATATATATTATTTCATGCTTGCATTTGTATACATGTACTATACTGTTATTGTATGCATATTAAAACTTAGCTTCTGAAGAAACAGGAACAGTACAAGTGTAAAAGTGTGATATACATCCACGTAATAACTAAAGATCATAAACACACCAAGTGATATTGCATGCACACCTCCAACATGTGTGTGCACGACACGTGCATGCACAATCACACACTTTAATCAAAGATCCCTTCTTAAAGCTTTTCATAGCCAAACAGGTGCTAGATTAAATCAGACGGGTAAAAACAAAAGCACAGTGTATGCTGCTTGGCTTTTTGCTATAGCAGTCCAGTCAAAGTAGATGAACTCCATGTAGATGGACTCCATGTAAAACATTTATAACAGCAACAAGTGTGACTGAGGGGACTAATAAATAGTGTCAGTATTCCGGTCAAAGAAAGTTGTAATAATTTGGTGTTCTAAAAATGGTTTCCTAATCTTGATTCACACATTGTGTGCACTATATCCACAACAAGCAGGGAAATAAATGAAGTGTCTTACAGACACAGCATTGCCATGCCATGATTAGAGTAATCTAAATTATGTAAAAGGTAATAAATTAGCTAAAGAGGACATGAATAAGCAAAGAGGCTGCATATGTGTAAAATAAATGTTATTGTTCCATTCAGTGTTATATGTTCAGAGAGAGAGAGAGAAAGTATATGGCCAATTATAGGCAAGTCAATAGTTTGCCTTTTGAGTACTTTTATTTTACAGTTCCCATAGTCTCATGACAATTATGGGGGCAGATTAGTCTAGTAATGTTTGACTAGTGAGTATTTGGACTGGAGTTGGCTTATCCTTGAGCAAGACATATTATACTCCTTACCTGTTTTATGTAATACATGTAATTAATCAATGTTAAACCTTAATCTAAATTACGTTTATGACAGTTATTAGGCAATATAGCTGTAACTTCATGCTTTACTGTATTTGCACTTGTTGGCAGGTGTCCCACCATAGGGGCAATACCGCTCTTCCAAATATCAGGAGTAGAATACCTCAACAACACAGCCATAGCCTGCTCAGCTGGTGCTTCAGGTCATGATAGCACGCAGGGTGAATCTACACCTACACAACACAAATCAGTGAATACATGGGATATACAACCACCAGCTGCAAATTAAACCTAAATATGAATCTTAATCGCATACAGCATGCTGTGACATATTCTACTGACACTGTGAAATGTGAACGTTAGTGCTAAAATAATTGAACTGTGGTAGTTATAGTATGTGCTACAGTTAACATGTTTTCAGAAAAGTGACTTATCAATGCTCTGCTGCTGTATCAGCAACTCAACTCGTGTTGAATGGCAATCTCCAACGTGTCATGCATACCAAAGCCTGCTCACACATTAATCATGGAGCACACAGAGCTCCTCAGTGACTCCCTACATTTGCAAACGCAATCACAAAAAAATTGAAATGGCCCCCTCTGGATTCTGGAAGAATAGCTTAACATGTGTGACTTGGAAACTGCACTTTATTATGCTTGCACCCAAGATTTACAAATACTACGAGAATGCATTATTAATGTTGTTTTTCTAATAAAGAATCAATGCTTTTTTAAGAAAAAAGAACAATCAATTTAAAATGTGAATTATTATTTGTAAGCCCAGAAAGTGATATTGTGTTACTGGATTTTGGTAATCTATTGGATAATTATACATGGTTATGAATGTGAGTAGTATGTATTTCTGAAATATTTTGGAAGCAACTTTCTCAGCCCTGCGAATTAGTTCATTCTCAGAAGAAGAAGAACGAGAACTGTCAATCAGCCATATTAACGGAATGTAAACATGGACATACAGTTATGGCCTCACCATAACATACAAATCATCTATGCATGTAACGTCCACAATAAAAAAATTAACGAATACATTTTGCTGCTGCAATGTGATGGGTCAATACAATGTTATTTAGCCTATGTTACAGTATACCTGAATACACTGTAGGCCTATTACACGCAGCAGATTGTTTAAACAGAGCACGAGTGCCATCTTGTGGAAAAAGCTAAAAAACACATGTAGCCTATTTATGTAAATCTCATCCATGTATTGCATTGATAGTCTCAAGGACGCAGAACTCCTTATATTTGTAAAAATTCAGAAAACATTACGTTAAAAATAATACACGATACAAACTACTAGATTACTAAATATTTGTTTTACACGTTCATTCAATTACTTTCCTAAAAAGTAAAATGCAAAAAAATAAATAAAATAAAAATAAAGGAAATGCAAACATGTCCTGTTGGCAAATAATGATTATTTTTGTAATTAATCAATAGTATTTGCTTTGGTTAATTTGTGACTTCCTAAGAACGTGCTATAAATAAATAGTAAAATAACAAAGAACATAATCTGAAATGTTATTTTTGATAAGATTAAATTGTCTTTACATACAGTATGTTCAGACATCAAGTGAGTAAAGATTTCTGTTGGATTTTGATGAATTATGAAACCAATAGTGGGAAAGATATAAGATAGTTGAGCAGGACATAAGAATAGCGGCTATACAATGGGAAGGGATATATAGAGGGAAATAAAGATACGGTATGGCTATATGGAGATAAAGGAAAAGTAATAAATGGAAAATGTAATGGAAAGAGACATAATGTTAAGTATGGACTCAGACTTTTGGAACCCCACAGTAGCCTATACATATAATTAATTATTTAAATTGAATAATTTAAATACTTTAAATAAATGTAATACATATTAGTAATATGAGAACCAACGAGAAGTGTTATATCAGCAAGGCTATGGACAGAGAAAATATCCCTGGGTCATTGGCTCTGTTTGTCCTTCTGAAAATGTGGCATTAAGGTTACTAGCTGAGAAAGGAATATATGTTCTCATTTCTGTGAACTTCAAAATGGTTTTTCAAAGTAATGTAAATCCTAAAAAAATCCTTAAATGAGTTATTGAATTGTAAGGCATTGTACAGCCAACTTCATGATAGCACAAATGACTGCAGTGATTTAGTATCTGCATCTGAAGTGCAAACATCATCATCTCAGCAGAATAGTGTGTATACTATACCGGTATACATATTCAATATTTTAAAACGTTCCCTTTGCATGAATGTGGTATATGAATTATACCTGAGCACAAATAATATGAAATGGAAGATTTGTTATTATTTGTTTAAAAATTGAGCTACTTTCACCCATTGTAAATGTTGACATAAACTATAATATGTTTACATAAAAGATGACACCATTGTTGATGGTGTCAACATACACAATAGGGGAGCATATAAGAGGCAGGTTTGGTTAGTGCCAAAAAGCATGTATTCAACCCCCAACATGACCAAATTGTTTATACTGTACATACGTACATTACGTTTTGAGTAATTTGAATGTACGACTTTTAATACTCTAGCTAATATCACAGATTGTCACATTAAATTACAAAAATATGGACAATTTTACGGATGCTGGCTGATTAAATAACCTCTCTGGATGTCATAGTGAAAGTCAATTATAAAATGTATTCATTATTATTTTGATTTTAAAATCTACTTGGAATTGAAATTAAAATCTATAGCAAAAATACTTGATATAGATAAATGTAGTTACATTAGAGCCTACAGTGTGTGATTTTGGTTATTCTGGGGAGTAAACAGTGCCTTTTTGAGAAGTGAAATAAATGAAGGATATAAGTTAGCCCATTTCTTCAAGCATTTGTCAATCATTTATGAAAGAACTATGAAAGTATGTTATTGTCTGTGCTCTAATGTCTCTAACCACATGTCAGATAAAGGTGTAACCACCTTCAGGGATTTGGGAACTTCTTCCTGAACACATTTAAATTGATAAAGAAATAAATAAAAAACAGATAAAATAAACAGAATAATTGATGAAAAATCTGAAATAATGTTGGGTATATGAAATAGTCTACTACTATTGGCACATCATGTATCAACTGGCAAATGACCTCTATAAGTCTGTCAGTGGTGCATAAAATGCATTTCTGGTACAAAGATAGTATATGTTCAGACCCGGTTGTGAGATGTTGTTTTTTCTATTTGAAGGTCTGTGCTTGAAACATAATTCTAAGAACTGATACTACCTACAGTATATTGACAAAACTTGTGGGGGGCATGTCAAATAGTTTGCAATTTGACAAATAATAATTTGGAATAACACTTTCCAAGTTTAGGTAGGTTTGGTTAAATTAAACTAGTGATTTTAAAATTATGTCTTCTTCAAAAAACAGCTTAATCCTCACAGTTATCTTTGTTTTCTAAGTTATCTTTTAAAAAAAACAGTTTGCGAGAAATTCTCTTCTCGTATTTAGGTAATATTTCAGTTCCACCCAATCATACCCAAGATATTAGAATATAAACAAATATATAGCATTGTAATACATTTCTTATGGGAGCTAAGGTGGAGCAGTTTCTGTCTCTAAAGTTGGTAGGTCGATCACCTTACATCACTAGGTCTGCAGTAGGTCTGCATACTGGACATTTGAATTACTTCTAATATGTATTCTGGTCTACATGATCTTATATTTAAACCTATTGGATCAGTCCCCGCTCCTGCTTCCAAAAGTCAATGCAGACGTTGCCACATGTTTTCACACTCTATTCTCTCTGGTTCTAGTCTGTTAAGTGGATGTGTCAGCCTTTGTCACTAACAACATTTTGGACTGCAAAAGTGACCATACATTTGTGCCCCTCCCTCCTCTCTATTCTCTATGATCATACCATGTGATACGTACCATGTGCACATACTGTACTTTTAATAAATGTAACAGTACATTATTTTCATTCCTGTTCAGCCCAGTGTTGTATGAATGTATTCTTTCTTTTGACATTACTGTATCTAAAAATCTTAAATTGCAATTCAATCTAAAGTTAAACCAGTTAGGCTACATAATATTACACACTATAGTTGTACAGGATATGAAGCACTATGGTATTGTATCAACACATTAATTAAAGACGACACAGTATGTTCACGTAAACAACAAATACATATTTATTGCTGATTCTATACATACATGGCCACTAAATGCACTTGCTACTGCATCGTTATATGGAGAACAACATTGCTTCTCATGTACAGTGGGGTCTGGAAGTCTACTTTATCTCTGTCTTTCCATGTTTTTCTTCTTATTTTTTACTCCATTTTGTTATCCCTTCCTTCATCACTTCCCTCTAGCAATATCCCTCTATATATCTCCTCTTAGGCAACATGCCCTGCTCAAGTCTCATCAAACTCAGCAAAATCTTTACTCATGAAGTTAAGGCTATTTCATATTATCTAATAGTCGATTTCAGATTTTTGACATTACCTTATAGTTTGCTGACATTTTATATTTTAAAAGTAATCACAATAAAATACAGATTTATTATGAAAATAATCATTATTTGTGGTCTTACTAAAGACATTTTTATTCATTTTGAGGAAATGAAAGGAATGGAAACAAAATATACAGAGTTGTCAAGTTTGAAAATGAACAGATCTTGGTTGTGGACTCAAACTTTTGAATACCACTGTATCATTGGTCGTCAGAGTATAGCCGGAGAATAGCTGGAAGGTCAGTTTTTTCAATTACAGATTGTATTGCTGATATCCAGTATCAGATTCTTGATCATGACATCATCTGTGTCAGTCAGATCCTCACTGAGACCACATGGACTAGAGATGGAAAACTGCTAGTGCCACATATGAGGCATATAGTATGAACACATGGTACAGTATTTAGATATTTATGTATTTGCTTGATAAATTAGATGTATAACAATGTTTCAAAGTCATTACATCTTTCTAACTAACAGTTCTCATTCACAAAATGTACAATTTAACGCAGGACTATAGGAGCTATTACCCACAGTAATCAAGCAAATGCTATAGTTTTATGAGGTACTAATGGCGTACATTGTACTTGTTAAACATGTGGTATAATTTAATAGGTATACATTTAGTGAAATTCGTTAGATGTTTTTTGGTCCAGCAAATGTACAGTACCTTGCCTGTCAGACACGTGAATGTCCACCCACTGCTGCATCACGTTGTTCAATGGCAGACCAACAGGCTCCGGAGGAAGGGAGGATGAAGAATTAAGTAGATTATTGGGTTGTTAATTAACAAAATATTGCTCTTTCTTCGTTTTTAGCTGGCTCTCATTGTATCTCTCCAATCCTACCTATATTAATTTGCTTAGCATCAAAATAGATATTATAGAAACCACGTTTGATTGGGTTCTATTTGTGATTTAAGTGCGTTTGATGATGCACAAAATTGGTTAATTTAAACTCTGGGCAATGTTGCTGCTACAGTACACCATAATTATGACATCATAATTATGTTAACAAATACAGCTAATTGGATAATGCACTGACAATGTAATGATATTCCCACAGTTGTGGTCCTGACAGCAAGTAAAATCCTCTTTTCCGAGACTGAGACAAGACCGAATAAAAATTTGGTAAATTCTGAGATCTGCCTCGAGACTGGTCTCAGGTACTACAATAGTGGGAACATAAACAAAGTGGTGCAGACAGCACCACATAACATATCCCAGCATTGGCAATGCATGTCCAATTTGGTGGGTGGAGCATAATGGCATTGAAGATAGGTGTTTTTGTTTTTGATCGAGATCAAAGATCAACAATCTTTCTCCAGTATGGCTAACTCCACATTTAATATGATAGTAAATAAGGTCTATCCATCATTGAGGTAAATGTGTTTTAGGTAGAGATGATTGATATTACATTTCAATAGTATAAACTGATATGTATTTATTTACTGTATTTATTTGAATGCAGCAGCCCAGGTTTTTCAGTATTCTATTGTACTGTATTTGTCCTTTGCCAAACGTCAACATCTACAGTATTGTAAAGCTTTTCCACATTGCATTGACACAGAATCACACACACACACACACACACAAGGGCGCTTACATTACTACTCGCCGTCTTATGTTGAAAATGTGAGAATGTGCTAAGACTATTGATAATATAAAAAGAGCTAATACAATAAAAAAAATATGTTTAGTAATAAAAATAAGTACCAACTAATAATCAAATGTTTTTGTTTTGTACCATGATAGAACACAGTCTATCTAACTGAAATGTGTTAAAAATAGTCATGTAAGTCTGTGTGTTCTCTCACATCTAATGTAAGTCTGTGTGTTCTCTCACGTCTAATGTAGGCACACCGCCATAGTCAATAATAAAAATTAAATCAGCACCAAGTCAAACTAATCAGTTATTTAGGCAGACAGCTTTGCTCAAATGGTACTGAAAGCAGTTGCGTTTTTTTCTTTGCAGTATGCTTAACAGGCCAGTAGAATTACTGTACATCTTCAACATTAATCACAATATACATTTTACTGTCAATAATCTTGGATGAAAAGATACTGTAAGAGAATATAGCATGCCTAACAGAACTACAGTATACCCCCACCTGACCACACAAAATCTGCTATACTTATGTTTCTATAAGGGTTGATCCTTCCTCCTCTTCTCAGGAGTTATTGCCACAGAAACATGTCTATGAGAAATGTCAGGGCTTTTTCCCTGTTGTGTTTTGCTCCCCCTTTATTTCCTCTGCCTCTTCGTCATTCTTTCTGTTCTCTCCTTTGGCTGCTTTTTATTCTGTTTTCTTTCATTGTTTCTCTCTTCTTTCTCGTCTTGGGACCCTGTTTTTTCTCTCTTCCTCTATTCAGGTTTTCTTTATTCTCTGTTCTGAATAGTTTAAGGGGAAGGAGAGGGGTGGGAGGCTAGTTTCAGTCAAAGCTGCAGCACAAAACTTCCTCCCACACCGCATGCAGTGTCTCTCGGAACGACTTTGTCACTGACACACTCCCCAGCCTATGTGCCGCCATGGATGACAACCATGAACCGGTGTTGAGAGCACCCCACGTGAGCCTACACATGGCGCATAAGTAGGACTGTCCTCACAGGCATAAACAAGTCCTTTCTCCCCCCCCCAGCCTCCGGGCTCCAGGCCCTCAGTGTTGGCTCAGTGTTCAGTATCGCACAGTGACACGCGATGTTCGCCATGTGTTTAAACTGCCAGGCTGTGTGCGAATACCGCTATACTCCCGGCTGAGGTGCCGGGTGGGAAGCGTTTGGGCTGATCTTCGTGAATGTAGAGACATGATAGACCTCCTTAAAAGTAGGCGGACCCCGTGTTCAGAAGAGCCGCTCGCTCGACGGCCTCTCGGCAACGCCCAGCTTAGACTGGGGGGGAAGGGTTACACGCGTGCATAGCTGACATCAGGACATGCTATATTCACAACAATTTAATGTACCGACGAAGGGATGGATACACTGGAGATGATTAAAAATGCACAATTGACAGGGAATCCGATAAAACGTTCTCTCTATGAGTAAGGAACCCAGAAAAAGCAGCATGATGGAATGGCAGACTTGAAGGGGAGAGAAAGGTGAAAGACAGATGAAAGTGAAGGGAGATAAAAGCTGGAGTGAGGAGGGTGTGGGATGAAGCAGGAGGAAGGGAGGCAGAGATGAAAGCCAAATGAGAAAGATAAGAACAGAGTGAGAGAGACAGAGAGGGAAACGGAGGAAGAGATAGATAGTGTACGGAGCAGGGAGAGAGGTAACCATGGAAACAGCGGGAAGGTACAAAAGAAGAGATAGACAAAGGGTTTGATTTAAAAGAATGAAACTTGGACGAAAGAAAAGTCATTCCGACTGAAATTTGTTACCGGGAGATGGAGGAGTAATACAAAAAAGTGACGCCGATGGAAGGGACAGCAACTCCATCCATAGCTGTCGGGTACAGCCAGTTTGAATTTGGGGGGGGGGGGGGTTG
Organism: Amblyopsis rosae; assembly: GCA_025399935.1. NCBI lineage: Eukaryota > Metazoa > Chordata > Actinopteri > Percopsiformes > Amblyopsidae > Amblyopsis > Amblyopsis rosae. The sequence continues at coordinate 2,276,178 of JAODTR010000021.1, read as the reverse complement.
AGCGGTTGGTTTTAGCCAACACCAGCACTCCAGAGACCTCTAGTGTTAATAGGCTTCTGTGGTTCATTGTAGGCCTCACCTTGAGTTAATCAGGGGCCACTGCGCTGCATAGAACACTGGTAGGAGCGGCGTCTGTGTACGCTAAGCATGCCGGTATATGCCTCCCTGTGGCACAAAGAGTTAACGCCTGCCCACACATAAACCCGTATTGACAGACGGAATCGACTGTACAGATACCTACAGAAGATTTGATATAGTTTTTCCATGAATCGTGCGGCACGAGTCTTTTCGCAGCTAGCTAAGTGCATTCGGCATAGTGTACCTCTCCAGCTGCACTGCAATGAAACCGCATTCCTGATAAAGGTGTATAGATTCTCTCTTTGGGTTCTCTGGACTTCGTTATTAAAGTCAAGGTGCATGCTGGGTGATGTTTAGACCATATTATGTACAAACACAATGTCTGTGTATAAAAAAATATATATAAAAAAACATAAAAAACATATATATATGGAGATTCATATTTGTATAGCTATATAGAGTTACAGACAGAGGGTTTTTATTCTGTGGTTTTTGAGTCTCTTGTGGCCATCCCTCTTTCTCCCTTCCCCCTCTCTGTTTTTCTCTTCTGTCTTTCTCTTTCGTCCTCTGTCTATGTTTCTCTCTCTCTCGCCCTCCCTCCTCCTCGCTTTCTCTTGATCTCTCCCTCTCTCTCTCTCTCTCTCTCTCTCGCTCGCTCGCTCTCCCGTGCCCCGCTCTTTCTCTCGCTCTTACGCTCCCTCTCTCTCTCTCTCTCTCTCTCTCTCTCTCCCTTCTCTTTTCTCTTTCCTTCCATAGCTCTGTCTCACTCCCCCCTCCCTCTCTCTCTCTGTTCCTTTTATATCCTCCTTGCTGAATGCTCTTCTCCTCTCCTCCCTCAACTCTGTCTTTTCTCCTTTATATTCAGACGGGGGGGTTTTTTTCTTTTTTTTTCTCTCTCAAGCTCTCCCCGCACTCCTTTCTCCAGTGTTGTCTCCAAGCAGAGCTATTTCATTGCTAATATTCTGTCTTTCCATTTAGTACCCCTATACAGAATGGAGGGGGGAGTCATCTTTTATTTAGGCTTTTGGCTCGGGCCACCTCCTCATCCTGCCTCACTGTTTCTGTGAGACCGATTTGTTGGGGAAATTAAATACTTTATTTGTTCAAATGCACAAATAGAGAATGCAAACGGCTGCAGTGAATCAATACTGTTAAACTAGTCTGCCTGTTTTGGTCTTGTTTTGTTTGTTTGCTTGAGATACACTGCTGTAGCAAATGATTCACCTTTGCTTCACCACGGCACACCATGCATGCCACATATTGTGAGGTGGTGCGCTACATATATTCCTGGTTTAGCCAAGCGTTGTCGGTGCATTATATACTGACCCACAGTGACAATTTGTGTTTTCCATTCACCTGTCCACTCTCTGATGTCAATAAAGGAATGAGCAGAAGTCTGGGTGTGGCTGTGCTTCCAACACTCCCTGTCTGCATTTCTTACACTCAAGCTGTGTGTTTGTCTGTTTTCGTGCTGATAGAAAAGCCTGCTGTGATTATTTTTTTGTGGGAGTTTAATTAGGGCAGCTAATCATCCTTGAGACCTAATATTATATCAGAGTGCTTTGCCAAGGTGACGAACCTGCACTCAAAATGATAGGAGGTGGCTGTTGTTCCTCAGATGCAGGAGTATGAAGAATGACCATCTGAAAACCTCAGCATCAGCCCAGTAATCTGAACAAAAGTCCACAGTACACTTTTACGCTTCTACTTGGTTGAGGAACAGACCGTGACACTTGAATTAAAACCATCACTGGTCTGCCACTGGTGAAGAACGGTAGAGAGTTGACTGTCTGAGCTATATAGGTACAGTAGCTTATAGCAAGAAATGTATGCTTAGAACTAACCCGGGGCTGGAAGACTGGTCTGTTTCTGCAGAATATTATCATTTGTATTTGTCAGGATGCGTGTTTGTGTGTGTGTGTGTGCGTGTGTGTGTGTGTGTACGTGTGCGTGTGCGTGTGAGCAAACTATTAAAAGAAAAATTTTTTTGGTAGTTGTCACCATTGAGTGTGCTACAGTTTTGTGATTCATGTCTTTCCCGTGAGTAAACAGACCCCTGATATCTAAATCTTTGTTCTCTCTCTCTCTCTCTCTCTCTCTCTCTCTCTCGCCTTCTATCTGTACCCCCTGCTTGCACTCAATGGAAAAAGAAGTCTTAACTTTTGGCCTGTATCAGTGAGAGGGTGTTGCGTTGTGCCGCATGCCCTTATAGATAAACAGCACAGAATTGGTACCCTTTAAACTGGACCAGTTGTTGTGGAAGCATGCTTAAGTCGCACTTAAGAATGCATGGGTCAAAACTGTGTTGCTGCAGAGCTGTGGGGAACTGAGAGTGGGTTTGTGTCAAGCTTGTGTGCGTGCGTGCGTGCGTGCGTGCGTGCGTGTTGGTCACTGATATCAGACATCAGACACATGAACACGCATACAGTATGCATGCACACACAGAGAGACACACACATTTGAGAGTTGAGGGCTCTCTTGGTTTGGCTCACTTCCCTGTTTGTCTTAAGCGTGTATAAACCTGTGGAAAATGAATGAAATTAGATTTTCATTATTCAGCGTATCCTATTTCTGCTAGCTATTTGCCATGGCTCCAGCTAGCCTTACTAACGCTAAAATAAGTAAATGGACAAGTGTGTGTGTGTGTGTTGCCGGGGGGGTTACTCTTATGACTCGGGCCTTGAAAGAAGGCGGCGTGTTTCTTCCCCAAACTTTTGTTGTCTGAGCCGTCTTCATTTTCCCCATAGGCCAGTTCTGTGTTGTTTTATGTACGCGTCCCTTGTTCTCTCTTCCATGCGGTTTCTTTGTCTTCCAGCATCTTATCTCTTTGTTTCTTTCTATTTTCTCTGCCGTTCTCTCCCTTGACTTCCTGCTATCTCTCCCCCTCACTCAATCTCTCTCTCCCGCCCCCCTCCCCTCTCCTCTCCCAGTCTCATTCCCTATATCTATGCCTCCCTCTATCTCCTTCATTCTCGCAGCGCTCACCAGGCGCTGATGATTGATCAAGGGTTTCCAAGGTTAGCCCTTTCCTGTTACTTAGTTGGGGGAAATGTTTATACGCCACAGTCCGCAGGCCACCGCGTTGCCGGCCTCGGCGGTCCGCGCGGGTGCCGTGCACGTGTGCCGTGAGCGCGTGCAAGCGTTGCTAGTTGGTTACAGTAAGCGGGGGGCTGTGACTGCGTACCTGTCTCGTTAGCTACAGCTGGAAACACAACCTGTATGTAGCCTGCAGGTAGTGCGTTTGAGTGTGCGTGCGTGCGTGTGTGTGCGTGCGTGCGTGTGTGCGTGTGTGCGTGTGTGCGTGTGTGCGTGCGTGCGTGCGTGCGCCTGTGTGTGCGTGCGTGCGTGCGTGCGCCTGTGTGTGCGTGCGTGCGCGTGCGTGCGTGTGTGTGCGTGTGTGCGAGCGTGTGTGTGCGTGCGTGTGCGTGC
>JAODTR010000021.1:2233245-2271406 GCA_025399935.1 Amblyopsis rosae | reverse complement strand
GGGTGTTATGTTGTGTTTGCTTTGGAGTGTGTGTGTTCGTGCGTGTGTGCGTGCGTGCGTGCGTGCGTGCGTGCGTGCGTGCGTGCGTGCGTGCGCGTGTGCCTGCGTATGCATGTGCGAGAGAGAAAAGAGGAGAAAGAGAAGTGAAAGATGGTAGGGAGAGGCTGGGAGGAAGAGAAAGAAATGGGGTGATAGTCTGTGTGTGTGTGTGTGTGTGTGTGTGTGTGTGGTGGAGGGGGGCTGGTCGGGGGAGGGGGGCAGGCACAGTCAGTTCTGATAACAGCAACAGTAGGAGGAGGACGTCGAGCGCGAGCAGGGCCCGCCCCACTCTGCCACAGATATAAATAGGAGGCGGATTTTTTCACTCTGCTCATTTCTCCTGAAGGATGAGATCCCTCAAACATCTGAAACATCACTCCAGGAACAATGTGGTGAGTGGAGCCGGCCGCAGAGAGGGGGCCGCGGTGGGCACTGTTGTGGTAGAGGGGCAGCAGAGAGGGGTCTGTGGGTTTATGTGATGTTGGTGAGATATTTACACTCTGGCCTGTGTGTGCGTGCGTTAGTGAGTGAGTGTGAGTGTGTGAGTGTGTGTGAGTGTGTGAGTGTGTGTGTGCGAGAGAGGGTTAGTGAGGTTACTTTTCTGTGCATTTGCACAAGCGTTACATGGCCTCTGTTCTGTGTTATTATTCTAATTGTGTTTTGGTTTTGTTGTTGTTTTCTTCGTCCTTATGGGGAGGGGGTAAGGGGGGGGGGGGTCTTCATTTGTCTTTCACTGGCAACTTTAAATGTGAGAACGTGCATTTACTATCCTGCCTCCGTCATTTGTCTCTCTCTCTCTTTCATTTTGTCAGCCTTTCAGTTTATTTTTTTTTGTTTTTTTTCTCTTTTCTTCCTCCTCTGGCTCTCCCCTCCCTCCTATCCTGTCTTCTCTCTCTCTCTCTCTCTCTCTCTCTCTCTCTGTGTCTCTCTGGTTCCCCCCCACATGCACCCCTCCCTCTCCTTTTCCTTTCTCACATGCTCACTCAATCTCTCTCCCATTCCCTCTCCCCCACCCCACCCCCCTTTCTTTATCTTTCAGCCCCTCCATCTCATTTCTCTCTCCCTCCACTCCTCCCCCGCCCACAGCTCTTTCTCCTTCTCTTTATACCTCCCCGCCTCTCTCTCGCTCTCTCTCTCTCTCGTTCTCTCACTCACACAGACACAGGCACACACACACACACACACACACATGCACACAGAGAGACAGGCACACGCACAACACACACACACAGCCTTTCTGCATTTCTTTCTCACAAACACACACAGTCTCTCTCTGTCTGACTACTTTAAAAGCAGTAATTATAAATGACGCGGTTATCAGGGCATCCAGGTCTACTCCCCCACCCCCCAAACACACACACCTACACACATACACATACACACACACACACAGGCACACACACACCTTTATCGCTCCCTTTTTTTCTCTCTCCATATCTCCATTCATTCTCTTCCTTTCACAATATTGTTGCTCCTGCTCTTGCTGGTACAGATTTGTGTACAGAGACTATAGGGGCCGGAGCATCTTTATCCATTCTCCACATCAGATTTAAAACACAGAGGAACACAAGAGATTCCACGCCGGCTTCTCATACAGTGGCAGTCTCTTTGTGCACACAGTTCCTTCTACATAGCCTTGACGCTCTGCTCATTCAGACAACTAGGGTAAACATTAGCGCCTGATCAGTCTGTAACACTTAAGACCACTTCGTGCGACTGTGCTAGCTCGCCTTATGCTAATAGGTCTGGGATACACAATAGCCTTGAGTCTCAAGCTAATGTCTATACAGACGTGAGACTGCCCGCCGGCTCACTGTATATCATGAATGGGACGGAACTATGTGATGATCCACTGCCGGACAGCGAGCGTTAATCACCCCCAGAGCCCACAGGAAGTGCAGAGGACAGTCCACGGAAATCTACTTCCTGGTTGGTCCTGCATCCCTTGCTGTATTATTTATTATTTTAAAGCCTGTCAGGAAAGGAAATGGGGGGGGGGGGGGTATTGGGGTGGGGGTGGGGGGGGGGCGTGGCGCAAACACACATCTGCTTTATCTCCTCAATCAAATGTTCTCCTTTGGATTCCGGTGCGAAGGCGTAGTCAGAGTGCAGCTTTCGCTGACGCTAACGCAGAAAAACATTCAACAGACTCCACGGAGCCCTATGTCTCAGTTTCAAGTTGTCGTAGTCGACACTATAACGAACGCAAAGACGCTGTTACTGTGCGTCGTGGGTATGGGTGGAACACACACAGCACTGTCCTATATGCCCTGCCACACGGAGGGAATATAGGACAGTGTTGTGGGTGTTCCACTCCCAGCCACAAGTTAACAGGGGAGTTGGCCTACAGTATCAGTATGCATCCGTGAACACTAGTTGTACTAGATTGTACGTCACTTGTATCGACGTATGTGTTGTGGTGTGGTAATGGGCCCAGGTTATGACCGGTGCTGTGTGTGTATCCGTACAGGAGGACAGCAGCCGCCTGGCCCGGGAGTACCCGAAGCTGACGGAGGGTCAGGTGGACGTGGGCACGCAGACGGAGCCCGTGGTGGTGCTGTCTCTGGCCCAGGCCGCCGTGCTGGGCCTCATCTCCCAGAACGAGATCTTCGGCGCCACCATCGCCCCCAATGGGTTCTACACGGGGGAGCCCCGGGAGTGTCCCCCGGCCCCGCCCGACAACACGGAGTACGAGTACGCCGACCAGCTGATCGGCGCCAACGGGGACTACCTCGCCGAGCCCGCCGGCGAGCCCGAGTCCCAGCCGCACTGCAGCGAGCGGAGGAGGCCCGGGCCGCGCGGGAGGTCCCGGAGACCCAGGGGAGCCGACGACGATGACAACGCCGGCAGAGGGGACTCCCCCCCGCGGAAGCTCCCCACTCCGCAGGCTCAAGTTAAGGGGGAGCAGTTGGACGGGCGTCCATCCTGCGTCCACGGCCCGGGCAAGCAGGAGGACCCGGCTGGCCGCCATGCTCCCCTGAAGCAGGAGAAGGCGTGCGGGAACTGTCCCGCCTGCGTCAGACACTCGCCCCTCACGCCCGTAAACGGACGACCGGAGCGGGCGGCGGAGGATAGCGGCGCGGGCAGAGCGCGGCGCGGGAAAGAGGAAGGGGCGGCGGCGGTGGTGGAGGACGAGGAAGAGGAGGAGCAAGAGGAAGAGGAGGCGCTGAACCTCAAAACGGGAGGCGACGCGGCGAGCTCTCTGCTGGGCCGCTACTATGAGGCCGGCGGGGTGGCCGCGTACGAGCCCTCGGACATCTCCCTCCCGGTGGGCGACTACGAGGACAACGGCCAGGCCATGCTGTGGTCCGACCCGGAGGGCCTGGCGCGGCGCATGCAGATCGACCGGCTGGACATTAACGTGCAGATCGACGAGTCCTACTGCGTGGACGTGGGCGAAGGCCTCAAGCGCTGGAAGTGCCGCATGTGCGAGAAGTCCTACACCTCCAAGTACAACCTGGTCACGCACATCCTGGGCCACAACGGCATCAAGCCCCACGAGTGCCTGCACTGCGGCAAGCTCTTCAAGCAGCCCAGCCACCTGCAGACGCACCTGCTCACGCACCAGGGCACGCGGCCGCACAAGTGCACCGTGTGCGAGAAGGCCTTCACGCAGACCAGCCACCTGAAGCGCCACATGCTGCAGCACTCCGACGTCAAGCCCTACAGCTGCCGCTTCTGCGGACGCGGCTTTGCCTACCCCAGCGAGCTGCGCACGCACGAGGCCAAGCACGAGAACGGCCAATGCCACGTCTGCACGCAGTGCGGCATGGAGTTCCCCACCTACGCCCACCTCAAGCGGCACCTCGCCAGCCACCAGGGCCCCGCTACCTACCAGTGCACGGAGTGCCACAAGTCCTTCGCCTATCGCAGCCAGCTGCAGAACCACCTGATGAAGCACCAGAACGTCAGGCCCTATGTGTGCCCGGAGTGCGGCATGGAGTTTGTCCAGATACACCACCTTCGGCAGCACGCTCTCACACACAAGGTACTGGCAGCGCACGCCCTCGCACTCAAGGTAAAAAAAAAACACTGTGTGTGTGTGACAACACTCTCATACAATCACAGTCTATAACATCACATGCTTAGGAATCTATGCTGGCATGCTAAGTACAACTACTGTAGGAATATTGTGTAGTAATATGTATACCTGGGAGGTACATTACAGTCCCTAGTCTTTTCTAATAGTTTTTTAACAAAACCAGCTGCTTTGTAAACAAAGCCTTCAAAAGGCCTCCGTTCTTTGTGTGTGCGTGGCTCAACCCCCCACCTGCATGCTTTGTGCTGTTGTTCATTGACTACTTCCCTTTGCGTCTGGTGAATCATTTCAGTCTCAATACTCATCGCCAGACAGACAGTACGTTACAGGGTGTTTAGAAAACAAGCCATTTCAGCTGTTGTGCTGTTAGCAAAGTAGTGTATGGTAATGTTAACACTTATTTTTTCACCCCTCTTGTTGTTTTTGACTGTGTCAACACTTGGTGGGGCTACATTTAACAATGACTCAAAAGCCAGTGTGCAAACACCACACTAATGTAGCTCGGCACGTTCAGCAATTATTGCAGCTATTTTGTAGTCGCGTAATTCTCAACGTGTAACTGATATTAATGTGTTTGTCATCATCACCACTGATATGCTATTATTAATTTTCTCTAAATTATAAATCCAGCCAAAGTAATAAAACAAGGCCTCAACACTGGTTTCCCCAGGGAATGAAAGAATTCAAGTGTGACGTGTGCGCTCGAGAGTTCACGCTGTCTGCCAACCTAAAGAGGCACATGCTGATCCACGCCAGCGTCAGGCCCTTCCAGTGCCACGTCTGCTTCAAGACCTTCGTCCAGAAGCAGACCCTCAAGACACATATGATCGTCCACCTGCCCGTCAAGCCCTTCAAATGCAAGGTGGGCAGAGAGAGAGAGAGAGAGAGAGAGAGAGAGAGAGAGAGAGAGAGAGAGAGATAGAGAAAGAAAGACCCAGAGATAGAGATAGACAGAGACAGAGACAGACAGAGAGAGAGAGAGAGAGAGAGAGAGAGAGAGAGAGAGATGGATGATTGTGCATTGGTTAACACTTATAGTGCAGTCTTCACCATTCTCCGCCTCTTGTCTTCCAGGTGTGCGGCAAATCCTTCAACCGAATGTACAACCTCTTGGGCCACATGCACCTCCACGCCGGCAACAAGCCCTTCAAGTGTCCGTACTGCTCCAGCAAGTTCAACCTGAAGGGCAACCTGAGCAGACACATGAAGGTCAAGCACGGCATCCTGGACGCCTCGCTCGACGGTCAAGGTGAGGGATTGTCGCCCCGTCTTAAACGCTATAGCAGCGCCGGGCGTCATATTTGTTTGGATGACGTGCGGTGCGGTACCATCCTCACTACGCGTGCTCGGTTTACCGCCGGCGCTCCTCGTCCCTGATGCACTTTGACGGGGCGTGTAGCGTAATCTACTAGCCGAGTGTTCTGATGCATCTCTGTCACACCCTCGCGTCAGTAAATATAGCAGTGCCTGGCTCTATCAGTGGAGAGTGATATGGAGGTTGGGAAGGAGGGGCTCTGTCTACTGGATGTCCCCAGTGATGCCCCAGCTCCTTATAAGGGCCTGCCTTAGTGTATGGAGGAGGAGCTCATGCTGTTGTTTCACTCAGGACCACTATAGTCACAATACGTATTATTTGCATTAAGTTCATTATATTTGGCGGTATGGCTCTCCTTTGGGGTCTCCCTGCCCACATACAGACGCACAAAACAAAAGGAGGTGCAGGGGAAAGTAGTATGTAAAAATGGGCATGCAGGAGAAGCGGCGGGAAAGGGACAGGCTTAGCACTGGACTATTTGGCCAATGCGTGTAGAGGAGCGATCAGATGGTATGTCAGCTGGTTGATCACCTGACGATGCAGCTGTGAGTGACTGTGTGGCCTGCCTGAACTAACCCTATGCTTTCTCACAGAACCCCCCCAAGACTTAGAAGGCCAGGAGGACTACGAAGATGATGGCTTTGAATTCAGCGAACGAGAGAACCGGGCTAGCAACAACACACCAGACATCGCAAAACTGTCTGAATTGGAGTACTACAGCAGTTACGGAAAGGGCTCAGGACGCTACAACACTGCATGAATTAATGTGTGACCCCAAACTGAGTGTCAACTGTAAACAAACATTTTTTATTTTTTTTTGGTTTTGCTGTTAACGGCATACTGCTGGGTTATTTCAGGGCTATGGAGTAACCCGGCGAAATCTGCACATCCATATGCACTGGAACCTTTCCTCCATGATGATTTGGAATCTTAAAACGTCATTTTGATCTTCATATTTTCATCAGAGAACATTGGAAATATACTGTAATACTGTATGTGTAGTGTTTGTGAAATGTAAAGTCGCTGAACAGAGTTTATTTTTAGGGAATGTAACAACGCCCTCTGAGCCAAATTGTAAAGCACATGTTTAGCTAAACAAGGCAGTAGAGATTATGGTTATGATATGATGCACTTATCCAGACAATCCCTCTTTCACATCTAAGCAAGTTCTCATTTCACTTGCTAGGAATTAAATGCCCCCCCCCCCCAAGTATCTGAGAGAAAATAAACTGACTAATGACATCATAACATTCCATATGATCTGCCATTTCAAAAAACTACTGTGTTGTATTTTACTGTACAGAATGTATCAGTCCTCTTACAGTATGTATGTCGGTACACTCCACTAATGGATACTGCCGTGTAACCAGTCAGGTTTTGAAGCTAGCCAGCATCGCGGTGTATTGATTCTTAGTCTTTGAATGTAATTGTTGCTGTGGAATGTTTAAGACGCAAATAAAAATAAATTCAAAACACCTTTTAAATAGTAGAACCCCTTTACCAAAGAATTAAGAGTGACCTTTTGCCAAATCTCGCAGCTATAGGGCAGCAGCATCTTCCACCTTGACATTGTATTGAGCCGGGACAGATTTCATGAAGGCCAAATTACAGACCTAATTACATTTAGGTTGCCCTCTCTCCAAACCATCTGTAGATTTCTTCAGAAGATTGTCACAGAGAGAGTGGAGCAGGATGTCTTTCAGGAAACTTCCACTATTTGCTGTATCGAGTCCTTCACTGGACAGCCGCCAACATTTCTAAAAAGCAATGTAAACCCTGCATTCATATTGCAGTACTGGTTTTCATGGCTGAATTTCAACAGGAATTATCTTAAAAACTTGGGACAGAAATATTAAGTGGCCCGTGTGTCTGCAGGAGCATGTCATCCATCATTCCGTGCACTCGTCTTAAGTGATGAACGACAACCTCCCAACATGTGACAGGGCCATGCACCTCATGGAAAACACTCAATCTGTTTTGTTTCCCAGTTCTTAGCTGCTCAAACATTTAACCTGCAAATAAGGTATTCATTTGCAATGTTGATATAGCACATTTGAAATAAAATGCTAATTTTTGTGACTGATGCTTCTGTGTTCATCCCATAAGTTTTAAATGATGATACCATGGAGGGAATAACACAAATACCTTCCATTTAAATATCTTTCTGTATTCTTAGACATTAACATATAGAATATGTTGATAGAATGTGTATAAAATGTGTTCCAGTCTGTAAAATAAATGTATTTACCTTTAAAATATGTGTTTTGTTAACACAAGATTTGTTTAAAAGCACAATAGCCATAGAAGATCAAATGAGGGAGATTTATTGCCAAGTATGTCATTCTCTCAGAGGCATTCTAGAGCATTTTAATACAGTACTTCACATTACAAAAATAAAACCTTGGAAATAAAGAACATATCGAAGGTTCAGATGGAAGAAGATCTCTCAACTTATTAGCACAATACACAATTCTTTACACAGTGCCTTTAGTTCCTTCAGTTTAAATGTGAAATTCATTACCTTTTTAAGTTAAAAAATGAGGTACAAAATAAGGTTTACAACAGCTTTCCTAGCTGTATTATTTCAAGTTTCTCACTTGCCAAGGGCTTTATCCAAATTGTTCTTGATGGCGTCCAGGAAGTCGGTGGTGTTGACGTAATGCTTGTTCAGTTTGCAGCTAAACAAGACAGCACAGAGATGGTTTTCAATCATAAAAATGTACAGAATATTTGTATTTCATTACATTTTTTTATAAAAAGGGGTATACTTACTTGGGCAGTCCATGAATGCAACCAGCTAGATCCTTGGTCATAACACCACTCTCAACAGTTTCAACACACACTCTCTCCAGTGTCTGGGAGAACCTATACAAATAAAAACCTTTAAGGTTAGATGGACATACATACATACTCTAAAAATGACCATGCGTGGAATAATGTGGTTAATCAAGAGTTGTGTGATTTTACACTGAATGTGAACTGAATTATATTTGTGCTTGGATGTACCATGGATATCTATGTCAGCCTTATCAAAGTAACATTGGTGATCATGTCTTACTTGATGAGATCAGGGTTCCCATCCAGTTTCCCACGGTGCTCAAGTCCTCTGGTCCAGGCAAAAATGCTAGCAATGGGATTGGTGCTAGTTGGCCTTCCCTAAAGAAATTAAAGTAATTCATTTATTTATTTATTAATAAAAGTATGAGAAATCTATAAAATTAGGCATTCTTGTTTCAAACATTTATGGCCCAGTGTAATCACAATGTTAACCACTGGGAGGCACTGTAACTATAGAAATGAAAATCTATTTTAGTTTCAGTATCATCATATTTCAAAAGCAAGTTTAAAAACATGTCCAGTTACAGTGCAGCCATAAGACTGATATAACAGATTTGTATCATATGTAGTAACCTTCTGGTGTTCACGATAGTGCCTGGTCACGGTGCCATGGGCAGCTTCAGCCTCGATAGTCTTGCCATCAGGGCACACAAGAACTGACGTCATCAGTCCCAGAGAGCCAAAGCCTAACACGGGAACATAAAATGGAGAAGTTTCCCATCAAACCCCAACTTAAAGTTAAACATTTCAGTCCTAACATGTTGTAATGTACGCATAGCTTGATCACAACCACTTAACTTGCATAATATAGAACACAAAACAAGAAGTATCTCGTCTCATTTTTTGAGATAGCAGGGAACATTTCCTTTATTTTTACAATCATCACAAACACCATCTTAATTAAAAGAAATGCATAGCTGTACACAAAATCTATAAAGCAAAGCTGTAGCTTTTAAGATCTTACCCTGTGCTAGGATATCTGACTGGACATCACCATCATAGTTCTTGCAGGCCCACACAAAGGCTCCAGTGGACTTCAGCACTTGTGCAACCATGTCATCAATAAGCCTGTGCTCGTACCAGATCTTCAATTTGTCAAATTCCGGCTTGTAGTTCCTAGCAGACATACAAGTAAGATTAAAAGCATTTCATCAGTTTAAAAAGATGCAAAAAGAACTACCAAATAATAGATTAACTTTAGCCTTTATAGTGCCACCTTGTGTCATGGATAAAGACCATATGGGTAACAATGGCTACTGCTTCCTAAGTGTCAATCTACATTAAAATATCTCATTCTCTAGTCTACACTATCAAATTATACAAAGATATGATTTCATAGTTAAAGCTGATATGTTTGTTTTTTGTATACAAAGTCCATTTAGGGATACAATAAAATAAAACATCTAACATAACAATAGGCACCTTTAAAATGCTAGTCAATAAAGCATAATTTCTAATACACTTACTTTTCAAAGATATCCTGGAAAATATCTTTGAATCTGCCATCGTAGGCCTTGAGAATGGTGTTCTTGGTGCTCAAATATAGAGGCCACTTCTTTCCAATGGCATATTGGAAGCAACTATGAGCAAAGCCTGAAATAGACTGTCAAACAACAAAAATCTCAAGGTCATTCCTGCCATAAGGTCACATTAGTATTACAGGGGTCAACAACCCTCTGTCAACAGGGTTCATCAGACCTCAAATATACACACAGCACTAGCTGACAATTCTGCTTCCCCTAAGCCAGTATGAACCTACGAGTGACCTCCAGTGTTGTAACATCAAACAAACCGGCACTTATATAAGCAAACAAGTAGCGGCAAATCAGGCCACTGCTGCCAAATCTTCTGTTTCATCCAATTCTGTGGGTAGAACTTTGTTTTCCATTTTGTTCTAGATATTCATTTGAAAATAACGGTAAGAAATTCATTGCATTCACAATGCAATTATTAGGAGTACATAGGAGTCGAATAAGTATAAATGTTTGTGTGTGTGATGTGATCCTACAATGTATGTATGTAATTCCTGGAAAGCAAAACAATCTATGTACGTATGTGCTGAATGAAATGCAATGGCATACCAACTTCCGCTGTATCTGTAGTGCTAAATGCAAAAAGAGGCTGACCTCATCTGTGTTGTACATGCCCATTCCACATCCACCAGCAGGGAAGTCAAACACCTCCCATTCCTTGCCAGTGCTGCCGTCAGTAGGCGAGAACACCATCTTAAACTTGCCTGGCTGGTCCACAACAAAGTCTGTTGCCCTGTACTGTAAAAACAAACCAGATAGAAGCGACAGCATTTGTGTTAAGCAACTAAACATCTTACTTAATACACATATTATTACACTAACGCTAATTAACAGGGATACACTTACTGCTATACTACAATAACACTGTTACAATATTCTGTTTCCACCATAAACACTTACAGTGAATTTGTAACAGTGCAATACAAGTTATGATCATAGGTCACTTAAGATATACAGTATATGTAAAATGTATTCATTGTTTCATGTTGCACCTTGGCATGCAAGAGTTTATATAGGTAAATGACAAAGTTGACCTAATCAACTTTATCATTGACCACAATCTTAAGCATATTGAGAGAGTGCTAACCTGATCACCAAAGGCGTGTCTGCCAATGGTGATTGGCTGAGTCCAACCTGGAACAAGCCTGGGAATGTTCTTGCAGATGATTGGCTCACGGAAGACTGTGCCACCCAGAATGTTCCTTATGGTTCCATTAGGGCTCTTCCACATCTTCTTCAAGCTGAACTCTATAGTCAGCAAAAACTCAAATAATTTTTTGTCCAATCAAAGAGACCCAGCTCTTTTTAATATATTTTAAGCATACATGAACAACAATTAGAATTTTTTTTTTAAGACCTTCAACTCTAGCTTCATCGGGTGTGATGGTGGCACACTTGACAGCTACGTTGTACTTCAGTGTGGCCAGCGCAGAATCAATGGTGACCTGGTCATCGGTCTGGTCACGATATGGCAGGCCCAAGTCAAAGTACTTCAGCTCAACGTCAACATTGGACAAAATGAGCTATGGTAGAGGAATGGGTGCAATTGCAGGAGTCAGGATATACACTGTACATGCCTTCTTGAACATCGTCTTGCAATCAAGAAAATCTGCATATATATTCTATGAACAGTATACATACTGTACATCCTATGCAAAAACAAATGTAGAACAACATGGTAATTATAGGAAATGGAACTTCTATTATAACCCACAAGAGTTGCAAAGTCACACTCACACACATTACCATTTTATTACACCGTAGCTGTCAATGCATGATGAATAATAAAATGCATGAAACATAAATTCTGTGAATCATTTTCCTGGCTTCACGGTTCATACTCTTACACAATACTGAGTTTTTATTTCAGGAAATCAACAAAACAAGCAGACAAATGTCCGAAAACAGGCAATGATACAATTCTGTGAGTCTCAATGCTATTTTCCACCTGACCAAACGCACCACCTGCTCTCTCCGTAGCAACCAGCCAGTGACTGAGTGAAGACTCGCTAAACTCCCTCCCCCCGCAAGATACATACATAATGTCTATGCTCTCTCCGTAGCAACCAGTCAGTGACTAAATGAAGACTCACTAAACTCTAACCCCCCCCTGGAAAATACATACATAATAATCATCTCCCCCTCTCTCTCTCTGCTATAAAAATAGATGAGCCAGAGAGTGTAGTCATGTCCTCCACTAAGGCAGACAGAAAGACACACAAGCGTGTACCCCCCCCCCCCCTCCCCCTGCCCTCCCCCGCCCACCAGGGAAGAGAGGCCATCACACCTTCTCCTTGATGAACTCCCAGATGATCCTGGTCATCTCATCGCCGTCCATCTCCACCACTGGCTGGGCCACCTTGATGCGTTTGTCAGCATCTGTCAATCATAAACACAGTATATAAGTCACCCAGCTGGCTTTCACACACAATCCAGCACTTACCTGGAAGATGGAGAAAAAAGAACACATACCGTATACACAACTATACAGTATACTGTACTGTATACCTCCCACACACACACAGTATTAATAACTGCCTTTTGTGCAGACATGTCCACAGGCCCTTATAACAACCTTAGTATAGCATAAAGCCCACAGTACAGATAGTATGGAGGATTAGCTATCACAACAAGACATGCCCTTTTTATTTTGTTCCAATGATCACAGAGTTGTTGCCTGAATCATATATGATGTCTTTCTGTGAGAGTCCCTGCCAGCAAGAGCATTTCAGAGAAAAGTGAAGTTAGGGGAGATGCAGAGGATCAAATAATGTTCCCCGCCATGCTAATGCACTTTCACTGCATTCCAACACTCGCAAAATAATGTCGTTTTGAGAATCCTCAGCAAATGTGTGTCATCTAGTGGAATTAAATACTGACACTTCCAGACAGAGGTTTTAACTGTAAACGAGTGAAAATCCATAAACATAATTGAATGGCAAAGTGTCACATCAAGTATACATATACTGTATATAGTTGTAATGATTAAAACTGGAATAACATGCTTTCCCTCTCTAAGAAGAATGGCCAAGGGGCCAACCTGATCCTATACAAAGGACATTCAGAGGGGAGGTGATATATAACTTTGCTTTTATCGTGAAGGTTTAACATACTGGGTATATAATTGCCAGGTTTACTACTGTATGAGAAACAAAGTCACCTCAACAGAAGCTAAGCAGCTGGAACCTGTGCTTCTTTTTACCCCAAAAGGCTTTGTTCAAATAAGCAACATTTTGGTGGAAAATAATTAACTTCTTAAACATCCAAAACGTACTTTCTCACAAATACAAGGACTGCTTTGCAAATGTCATACAATATCTCTATGATGACAATCGACAGTCATTATCTGCCTGGGTGTTAAATCTTATCTTTTTGTTTAACACAATCATAACAGCACAAATTTGCCTACTAAGTATTATGTATGGACTGTCTAAGAAAGTAAGAGCTAATTATTACAATATGCAGGCAGTAGCACCATCACACACCTTAGATTTCCAATACTGTGGAATTATATAATCTATGTTCAACCTACATTTTCATAGGGTGCAATTATCAGAAATTACCACTTGCTCTTCTCAACCGCAACATTGTTGTTAGGGATGGTGCAGATGCAGTGTCGATTCAAAATAGTTTTTTAATTGTTTTAGGCCATAGACCCACATTGGGCAATTTAAAAACTCAATATACGTGAATAGAATACAAAGCTAAACTAAATCATTTATTCAGGGTTAACTGTCCTGCTTGAACAAGGCCCAGAAGTGCCCTTCAACTGACCTGTTTTAAAGGCCTAGTAACCAAACTTATTTCTCTCTTCACTCAGGCCAACATTTTAATTTAATATAGATCAGACCATCCTGTAGTAGCCACGCTGTACAAAATCAAAATGTAGGCTACCGTTTAATGCTATGTTGCGGTGGCTTTATTAGGACTACGTTAGCGGGTTTAATTTAGCACTAGCTCCAGATTTATTCCAGACGGGGACATGTATGCAGGACTGGATTTTATGGCAGCCATTGCCCATAATAGCTGTGCCTCGTATGCGCGCTGACCTTGTGAAAAGTTGTGCAGGCAATCGCTTCCAAAAAACGTATGGCGATACATTCGATTAATTATTTTATTACAAATATATATGTTTTTATTGTTATTAAAGCCTCAATTACGCAACTCGAAGCAACTAACATTTGCAAGGCAAATGCTGACTGATCTGATTATATGCAAATGCAATTGTGCCTGCCCAAATGGCTTTTCCTTTGTGGAATGCAACCTCGAGAAGAAAAGATACGTTCTAGAATCAGAGAAGCTCAAGTAAATATGTTGTCAAACATTTTTCTCAATTCCAACAAAAACATTACATTTTGGAATAGAAATGAACGACAAAGGGTCGTTTCACCGTCTACAGCTGGCTGCCCCACATTCCCTGCAAGATACCTGCCATAAAACGATTAACGGGAAAATAGACTCGCAAGCATCTTTAACCACCAATCGCCGCAGTGGCGAATGATAAACGTTGTGGTAATCGGCTTTCAGTTTTCCAGCATGTGTATTTGTGGCACTTAGCTATGCTAATCATGTTAGCTAGCCAACCTACAGTAACGTGTGAAACGGAAGAAAGCAATTATGATTAAGATGATAGCAAACTCACAGTTTCTTTGCTGCAAAGTCTGACATGCGGTAACTGGTGCGAGCACTGCAGGGTTTTTGGTAAAAGCCGCTGCAGACCTACAGAGAGAGCTTAGAACCTTCAAGTATCCAGCCATATCCTGCACTTATTGCTTGCAGTTCACACCGTAAAACTCCGCACTGGAAAGAGAGGTTGAATGGTTTGCAGCGGCTCCCAGCAATAGTCTGCGCCTCCCAGGCCATGCGCCATGCATGCTTACTACGTCAGAGCACGAGTCAAATGATGGACCGAAAACCCTCCCATTCACCAGCCATCAATGACAGATGCCACAAGGGGTTGCTAGGTCAGTGTTGGGAGGAGGAGGTTCTGGTCAGTGCTTTCACTTTCCATTGGTGATAGTATTTCTATTTCACGACAGGCCATACGTTATCTTCACAAGTTCACGTTATTGCAGTTATCTTGTCAGCTTATTTATCAAGCTAAACTCGTATCAAGCTTGCAAGGGAAATAAGTGATCGTGATATTCTAATAATGTGACTGGCGTTGTCAATCACGACTCTTTAGTGAACGCCATAAGGAAGGGGCTTCTAATTTTAGCACAGGATAGTTGATACCATACCAGGAGAAAGAATGAGACTTTCACTGTCATGTGCTATGTTCTTGGAGTGAGCCAGCAAACGAGAAGCCCAGACAGTTCAGGTCACATTTAAGGTATATTTTTAACAAGGGACATTATAATGAAATTGTTAACGAGAAATAACGCAGATTAAATAATAAAAAATAAAAATTCAAACATTAAACTTTATACACATTTGAAATTTACATAAGGTATTTCTATTCTCAAATCACATTAAAGGTCAATTGCTTGAATTACAATATCAACATTGGGTAGACGTACTACTTTTTTCTAATTACTACTACTATTTTTTTCTATTAGACCAGGGTTGACCGTCTTATGGGTAAAATAAAACTAGAGAACAATTTGGAATATTAAACATAATATACCCATTCTAATGAAACATAATCACAGAGATATGTAAATGCTACATTAGTGAGTCTATAGTGACCTCTACTGGATACATTGTACATATATATATTATTGAAATAACATTGCTGTTAATCATGTTCCTTTTAGGAAACCTATATTGATATTTAAAGTTAGTTATGGGAGGAATGTAACGTTTTTTGTAAAATGTTCCATTTTGCTCTAAGCTTGACCAAACATTTGAAGAGAAATAGTGGAGGGTAGTAGCACAAAACAGCCAAAAACAGTACTGTTATAAGCTATACATAATACTGTAATATTGTTGCTATGGGCTATAATTAATAAACTAGCAAGCTCTTGGAAAATGATTAATATATTTGATTTAAATGGCTACAACATGATTCCTATGCTATAAGCAGGGTATTTCTTTGCTATTAAAATGTGGATAGCAGCACACTGTCATGTTTGATGCAGCAAGCGATGACGGAGGAAATGCTGTCGCTGCTTGTTGTAGCATGCATTGTTTTCCATGATTTTGTCAGACCCCAATTAATATTTGTGGCATAAAAGTTAATTGTGACCAGCATAACAGACATGTCTAAGCTGCTGTGGAATTATGAAAGAGGAGCAGAAAATCAAAGTGTCAAAATTATGTGTATCAGCATAGCCAGACAATTAAGAGAGGTTAACTGTTCTCAGAGGATTCTGATATGGTGTCTCTTTGATAAAATCATGTGGTTACAGTCATTCATTGTTATTAATCATATAAGGAGGTGTAAGTTGTGTCTCTCACTGCCTCTATGGTTGTCGAGTATGAATACTTTACGATGATGATGATTGTATGACAAAATCAGGCATCAAAATACTTCTACTGCTGTGGAAATCCATGTTAAATATCAATTAACTAAATTAGCCAAATGCAGATGGCTAATGGTTGTTGCATCATTTCCTGAGAAAAAAGCATGTTGTAATACCATAATATACAGTGACAAACTATACATTAAATGACCCCCCCCCCCTCCATTGCAGACTCACACACACACACACACACCAATCATGGGGACAATACTACTATAAATGAATCTCTGATACATGTCATAACTATAAACATATAACAACATAATAACCAGCAGAACATAAACAGACAAGGGGTAAACATTTATTGAGAATGAACTGTACATCAACCTACATACAAAAATACTATGCATTGTGTAATATATATATATATATATATATATATATATATATATGTGTGTTTTTTGTTTAAACAAAAGGTATACTTCACAGTCATGTTACATGGAAGCTGTATGAAGTTTTGATTGATTGCCATAAGTGTCAACACTTTAAAAGATGAACATCTCAGGGTCAACTAGCCTAAGGTTGTCAATCTCACTTGAATATGTGGTATAGAAAATTACATGTGCTTTGACAGTTGGTAAAAATTACATGTTGTTTTCTCCTGGGCAATAAAGTGCTGTTTTACATAGTCCGTTGCTTCACCTGCTTCTTAAGGCATGCCATTCACATCTGATCTGGTGTATTCTGAACTTTCAGCGTGCTCCATATAAGACCAACAAGGCTGAAACATACATGTTTTGGTTGCATCATTATGTAAAACGAATGGTCTTCTTAATACACTGAATCAGTTGTTTTGTTATTTTTTATTTTTCTTTGTCCTGAAGGCACACTGTGTACAATTTGTTTACTATGAACAGTCAAATGTTATATCTTACTTAAGCTACATCTTAGGAAGTGCATCACATCATTATGGTGCTAATTACATATGCACAAAGGACACCCTGGGGACTTGATGGCTACAAATGGACCCTGTATGTTCCTTATACAATATATTACCATGTCAAAGTGCCAGTTTGGCCTGGCTTTTACATTCAAAAAGTGACTACATTTAGATGCTAAGAATCCAAAAGATCCAAACACTTAAGATTCATGACAACTTGGGGAGAAACTCTACCTATATTGCTCATTTACAATAGATTCAGAATATATTCTACATTATTCAGCAACATCTAGAACGAATGTGAAAGAGTTCACAAAGCTAAACGAACACATTTATTTCCTGATCAATTATGTTTACTTTTCTAATCCCGTAATATGTGCTGTGTGAATATCAACACGGACTAATGGGCCAGCTCTTCGAAATCAGAGAGCTGTTTCATTTGCTCCACTTGCATAGAGTGCCTTCTCACAAGCTTCTTCTTGGCCTTGAGGATGCCCGTCTTTGGTGTGTTGGCTGCTACCAGAGCTATAGGTCTACCGCCTGTGGCCAGAGGTGAGGAGGGCTTGCTACTGACCCCAATGTCAGGAATGGGGGGGTTGGGGTTGATGTTGAGAGGGGGCAGGTGGCCAGGCCTGGTATGGGAGATGTGGTCCAGAAGCAGAGTCCCTGAGCCCCGCCTCTCCAGGAGGCCTGGCGCCCGTCTGCGTGTGCTACCGGGGGACGACACGCTGGCGTTGCTCTCCAGGGACTCCCTGGAACTGGTGAGAAGCGCCAGCGGGGAGGTGTTGAGCTTCCTGCGCTCCCCAGGGACCTTGGGGGACTCCAGCATGGCGGAGTCCGAGTACAGCTGGGAGTCTGAGTCGTAGTGGTCGTTCCCCAGCCGCCTCCGGAGCACCGCGTCTCTCGTGCTGCTGGCCGAGCCCCCGCCGCCCCCCTCCTGCTCCGTGGGCACGGTGCTCCTCCAGGCCAGGGGCTGGTGCTGGTTCAGAGACCTCTCGTAGGCCGCTTTGGACGTCAGGGGCACCGACATGGATGTGGTCATCTTGGAGGGCAGTTCACCCACCATGGGGAATAAGCTGTCCTTGCCGTCCACGCTGTTCTGCCGAGGCAGAGGCGACCTCTTGGTCAGGGAGAGCCCGTTCACGGCAGTCAAAACCTCCTCTTCAGAGCCGGCTCTCCGGCCGTCGTCGTGGGAAGCAGCGGCGGCGGCGGCCAGGACGGACGGCGCTATGAGCCCCCAGGGCTCCGACTGCAGTCGCTTCAGCTGAGGCAGGCGGGCTCGCTTGGGGTTGGCCTGGGGTCGGCGCGTGGGAGAGCTGGGCCCGCTGGGTGCTTTGAACTTGGTCTGGAACGCAAAGACGCTGTTCTGCTGCTCGGCCGGCTTGGCCAGCGGAGACGTGCTGAGGTCGATGTCGGAGGGGGAAGTGCAGTAGGTGGGGGAGCACCTCTCGTCCAGCTCCGGGGACGGGGGGACGTTTAGGTACTGCTTGGTGGTTTTAGTGCCAGACGGTGACTTATCTGTGGTTATGATGATGACCTCCTTGCCTTTGGCCTTGCATGCATCCAGCAGCAGCTTCAGCGTCTCCTTATCATCTGCGTTGATGGCGCGGACCAGGGCAGAGGACCCGGTCCTGTCCTCCAGACTGGGGTCTGCGCCATTGTTCAGCAGGTGACCGACGACCTCGTGGCCGGCCCTGTTGATGCACGCGTGCATCAGGGCCGTCCTGCCTGCTTTGTCCTGTATGTTGGGGTCTGCCTGGTGGTCCAGGAGGTACTTGACCAGCTTAGACTTGCTGACGCTTTGCTGGTCGCTGTGTCTGGACATGCAGGCGACCATGAGGGGCGTCTCGCCACGCTCATTGCTCTCGTTGATGTAGGCGCCTCCCTCCAGGAGAAGCCTGGTGAGTCTCAGCCGACGGAGCCAAACCGCCTTCAGCAGAGAGTTCCCATCCGTCCGCAGCTCTAGTATATCCGCCATCTCCCAGAGAGTCAAAAATATTTCCCCTCCCACACGCAGGCAGTTACAGCCCACAGCCCTATAAAATAAACAATAAATGCGTTTTAACTACATTGCAAACATAATATCAGAGGATTTGTTCTTGAAAGGTTTGTGTATGCATAAAAAGAACCGTCACTGCCAGTAGATGGCAGTCTTTGTCCAAGTAAATGTTTTACGGAGTTGTAGTCTAATTATTTCGAATATATATTGTCAGCAATTGCTTTTTTATTCTAATTCAATGAGTTAAACAACTTAAAACACACACAAAAAACGTCTTCTAAAATTATCCATAGGAGTCTAATCACTGCGTTTTACATGGCGATCAAGCAAGCGATAATAGTGTATTTTGTTTTAGGATTTTTTTATTTTGAGTTAGGCTATATAGCTTATAATTTTCATTATATCCGACACTAGACTAATGTGCAGTCTATATTTGATGCCATAACAGAAATATTTGCTCGGCATTTTCGAATTCAACTGTCAGAGATATGCCATTTCAAGCTATTTAGACAAGCTCATGAAGACCAGCAGGAGACTGGCACTCAGATGTAGTCGAATAAAGGAGTCGTTGTCCATGGTAGCTTACTGAAATTAGATAACTCTTTTGTCGAGTGAATGTGTATGTCTCGTCTTTGCGAGATGACAGCATGTGAAAACATTGACATATTGACAGTAGGTTACGGCTAGTGCAATAATCCTGTCCCACACAAAGAGGTGAAACAACACTAGTATAATTATACATATGACTATTGGATAATGTAAATATGGCTCAAAATGTGTTCATTTCTATGCACATACAGAAGCCCACCTAAGCCACCGGATACCTTACCTGAGTAGAATACATGCTTGCCATTTTCAGAGCACCCAATGTTTTGACATTTAAATGAAAAAACAAAAACACCATCTTCACTGATTAAAATAGGAAAGTTTGCTGCGGAATCAACAAATATACCCTTTTCGTCGTAATTGTTCCAGAAGGTGCGTGCTCGTTAAGGTTTAGACTGTAATAGGCTCCCCACTGGCACCATGCAATGAGCTCCCTCGCTTTTGTTATTGATGCACTTTACATCATCCCAATAGGCACCATTCTTTTCACTGCGCACTCAAGAATCACAACCTCTAGATGGAGAGGTTATAAATAACTTAGGCTACTTTTTTGCTTGTTGAATGAAACGCGTATTCTCCTGACGTCAGAGTCGACCAAAATACATTTCTACGTCTAAAAACACTTTACCCAATCGATTGTTTTCTTCCAAAGAAATACAATTCCTCGTTGATATTGTTGTTGTTGTTAGAAGATCGTCATTAGTCTTAAAAGGTTGATCATTAATCTAATGCATTTATTTATGTACAAAATGAAATTTCAAAAGTTAAATTTTATAAATGACATGCAAATTCATTATGCGGTGGCAGGGCAATGCACTCCACTAAAACCAAACCATTTAAAATCGAAACATTATAACAATGTACAGCATATATCACATTATCTGGTTGCATAAGGTTTAAATGCCATAGCTCTACTTGGTATGTTGTAGGCTACTGTTCATTATTTTATTTATTGGGAAACATATTAGAAATGCTTTATTAAACACAGTAACAAACATGTTATACAATTACACAATTAATTAAAGAGCCAAAATTTACCAACTATCACAGCCTTATAGAATCTAATAGGGGCATTTCTATTTTTAGGTTGCTATGAGACAGCAGAGAAGCAGTTTCTAATGAGAGCAGTGATGTTCTCAGCCTTGCAAGGAACAGGTAATCAGAAACACAACATTGCACCAAGAACCAGGCTTTCACAGCATTTACCCAAATAGCTGGGGTTTTCATTGGCACAAAGAACCCACAAGCTCATTTGGTTGCACTCTTCAGACCGCAGACCTTTTCCTTTGAAGAGAAAACTAAACACGTTCTAATCCCATCCAAACAATAATCTCAGGTCTCTAGAATCCAGTAGCCAATAATGGTTTTGATGTTTTACCTTCCACTGCCTGTTCATCTCCAGGGACATGCACAGTACTTACGTACAGGAGATGGCTTAACACAGAACATTGCCCCTGCTCTCACACAGGTTTAGAGATTGCAGTGTGGTGTCCATTTATATGTGCCCCGCTGATATAATACTTGATGCAATGAATATAAATTCAGGGGTTCCATGTTTGGTGTTTGAACACCTTTTAAATGAAGAGAAAAACATGTTACTGTTGAGAATAATGCAGGCCTTGCTTACGGTAATGTAGGTGTTGTCAAGCAACAAGTAGTGCATGGGCGTGAAATCAGAGGCTGCGTAGATGTTTTGATGCCAGTAAATCGACTCGGTTTTGTCAAGCAGACAACAGAAGAAAAGAATGATATACAGTTAATAAAATGTCATTATTTAATCATAATAATCACATAAAATCTGCATGCAATGTAAAGCACTGGCTTTTCTGCCCCTTTACCAGTGGGTGATTATAGACGGGTTCAGAAGGAAGGGCAAAGCAATATCCCGAAGTTTATGGTTTAGACATGTCCATTAGCGCAGGAACTACAGGGATGTCAGCAATCCTCATACAGTACGATCTTTGCCCCGCCAATGCTGTTGCCATCAGTATATCAAAGGGGAAAATAAATAATTAAATGAGAGAATAAGCCCACGGGAGCTGTTTCCATTTTGAGATGTCTTACATCACACCTGCGGCTCATCCCCCTTCTAAATATAACAATTGCTGCTCTGCATTGTGAGATGTTACTTGACAGACTAAAACGTCACTAGCTATTGGTGGAGTGTATTGTGGTTAATTTAAAACACACATGAATCTTAATCAGCAATCCAAATTAGTTCTCTGAGTCTGGATATACCCAAACCCAGTCGCCATTAACATTTTAAGAGAAGCACGTGGATAGGAATTTTAAACTGATGCCAATGAAATGTCAAAAGGAAAAACTGAACAGATCAGTATCGCAAATAACTGCAGATTAGTATGCAGGTTATTGAAATTCCTGTAGGCCTATGTGATTGATTGGTCATTATCAGAACAGGTGTACAGTATGTGTATACAGTCAGGGATGGGCAAAAATACATCAATATGTATCTTAAGATAAAATACCATATACTCTAATTGTAAGTGTATCAAAATAAACTACTGTATATTTTGTATTTAAAAAATAAAATAAAAATACTTTTGCAATAGAGCATGAAATTATTTTACAAATGTATCAGGCGGCCTAATTGATCTACCTAAACCCTTAACCCTTCACCTGTAAACTGACTCAGTTAGCTAAAGGCAGAGTCAGTCATTCTAGAGAAAGCATGTTGATATTTACAATAGGCTTGGTCAAAACAAAAGCACCTCTTTCTTCAATGCCGTGGGGTGATCCCTCAGAAGCAGCACCCCAGTCTTTGGAAACACATTGTGAAGACTAGACTTTTGTTGTGTGCGATCTGCACCACTTTGTGCTCTATTTACAGCACCAGGGCTGTAGAAACACTGAATTATTGTATCACCATGCACATGGAATGGGCAGACAGCAAAGCATGAGTAAGCATTCACTGAATTTGAATTGTATTGAAGTGAATTAAAAAAAGTGAGCTCAGCCAAGCAAAATGAAGTAGGGAGGGGCTTCCAAGCCAGAATCAGATTATTTTATTGTTTTGTTGTCCTGTATGTCCCACTGAATATACCTTTAGTGGACAACGTTTGAGAGCACACAACAGCTTTTCTTTGCTTAACAAGTCTCACATACAGAATGCAACCAGTTAAATAATAATATTTATATAATAATAATACTTAGTTGTATAGCACTTTTCTTACAGAATTTCCCTTATCCTTTTTGTTGCTATGTCAGATTACCATTAGCAACATAAGGGGTATATGAATGCTTAAAGGAATACAATAAAGATACATAATATGATACTGAAATTACATACGTTAATAAAAATGGTTAAAGGTTAAAGGAATCAGACGAAAGAAATATAAGAGAAATTACTTATTAGATATTCACTAGTCTCCAAGGATACAGCCAACCCAGACAATAATTACAGAGCAAAATTATTACCTTTTGTAACCAGACAGAATCTTCACCATGTAAATGTCTCACAGAAAGTATTTTTAAGTATTTTTAAACTACAAAACACAAAACACTAAAGTATTTTGATACAAATAATATAGGCATTTTCAACAACCCTATCAAATACAAAATGCTGTTCTTTATTTCAAATACGTATTTCGAATAAACTTATCGTAAATGCGGCCTATTCTTGTATACAATAGCATACTATGTATGCTGTATATACCTGTATACTGTATTATACATACACATACAGGTGTGTGTATGTTTATAAAATGTAAATAAGTATCAGGAATAGTGAAAAGAATCTTCCATGCTGACCCACTGCTAGATGCTGTTTAACATTTGGCATCATGATTCAGAGAACATTATGATTTGTGTTTGTAGATGCATCTCCGTATGTCCTTCACACCATTTCATAGAAGCCTTTACATCTTAGTAAATGAGACGTTCAACACAAATACTTCCTCATTTGGGTGTTGTTTATGCTTGTTCCTCTAAGCTAGTTGTCTCTTTGAAAAGCCAGCCTGACATTCACATGGCATTTGGTGTCCCAGCGATTGTCTCAAATGAATGTGTGGGCTGTGACAGCATTGAACTGGCACGAACCCTACTGCAGTTTTGCACAGGATTGGCTTGATGCATCCTTCCTACCATGGCAAATTTAGGACATGTCTCCTCTCTCATTTAAACTCCTGCCACCCCTCACATATGTTGGCAACGAGTTTCCTCTTGCACTTGTAATTATGCCCTGTGAAATATTACACATTACCAGACCCTTTAATCTTTTCATATTTAGAAGTGCTACTTTCTCATACTTGATGTCTTGAAATGGTTTCACATTCTCTCTTCTTCAACGCCCCTTCTGTTCTCTCACATATCACAGCCCAAACCAACACCTGCCTCCTGGCAAGCCATCATTGAGGATTATTCAGGAGCATTATACAAGCAACAATTTTGCTCGGTCATTATTGTCTGGGGTGGCTGTATCCTTGGAGACTGGTGAATATCTAATAAGGAGTTTGTTACACATTTTGCAGAGTGGGTGCTTTGATGTCCTCTGTGTTGAATTTTTTGTTTCAGTATAACATGCGACTAACGATGCGGGGAGCTTGAAGCTTCAGCATTAGTTACTTAACTGCCATCTCCACTTATTGGGAAGTGTTGTGGAACCTTTAATTGGATATTGGAAGAGGTGGTATCTCAATGGCCCCTCAGTAATGAAACAGTCAAGACGATACCACAGGTCATAGTGTTGGTAATGTTACCCAGAACTCTCTTATCAACATCTGACCTCAAATGTGATCTCTCAGGGTACCTTTGTCTCATTCCATTCTATTTGCTATAATCCTCCTTCTAGCTGACAGTGTTTTCAGTGTTCAGTTATATTTCCTTAGTTGTGGAATTACCAAATTCTCTGTACACTCCCTACAGTAGCTACAGAAGCAAGCAGCAGCCAAATGGAAAACTGTCACACTCCTGTTCACACCACAAAATAAAAAGCTTTCCAATTTATCTGCACCCCATTGAGTGAGCAAGAAAGCCTTAAATGCTGAGGCTTTTACCTCCTTTGATCAGATGTTGCTTAGACCGAGATATAAAGTATATCAATATATACTAATAGAAACCTATATACAATATATACAGTATGTATACCGTATATGTTTGTATGTATGTACTGTATGTGTGTATGTGTATAGATATTGTATATCGTAGATAGATAGAAATGAAAAACTTTGTGCTTTCATTTTAATTCCCAGAAGAGAAGTTAGTGAGATTTATTTATAGTCATTTTAGAAGAAAGTGCTTCTGTGTTATTGTGCATGTGTATGTTCTGATGGCATCTTTGCCTGCACTTCACACCCCTGAGACTGTGACGTCTTTGACACTGACCAGAATACATCTCTGCAGCAGCACAAGGTGGAAGAGATCTTTTTCTGCATCAGTTGTTGGTGGTGACGTCAAATCACTCCTGTCTATCCTTCTGGATGTCAGAGCTCATCTGCAGAATAAGATGTGACAAGTGAATATGAATCCTCCCGAGGTGACGAACCTAACAATAGACTCAAAGCTTCAAAAATATAATTGTTAAGACTGGCTACCTTCCCTATCAATTTATGGCTGAGTCATCATTGAGTATAGCTAGTACTATGCTTGATTAATCACTCAACTAACTCAAATGTAACTTAGTACAGTATATTGCCTTTATATACTTATGTGAAAGTAAGTGTTTAGGTAGGTGTTTAATCAGCCATAATCCTGCCCTAACAATGAGAGTCTGGTGAATGGATCTTTATTTGAGGAGCTCTCATTGTTCATGGGTTCCACAGATAAGAGAGTGTGGAAAATAGAGGGAGGCAAGTAGAGAGAACTGCAGCTGGCTCTAATCAGCCGTGTTAGGGGGTGGGCAGTCTTGGCAGGTACCAAAAGACGAGTCTGCCTTGTGCTATAGGAACAGGGCCATGCAGTAACAGCCATAACCATCACGTACTTGCTAATTCAGTTCTACACATAATTGCTGGGTTAACGTCACTTTGTGGAATTGCCATATGACTGTAATGCAATTGAAAAATGTAATGCTAACTGGTATTGAATAACCGCAGTCCACTGTGCAGTCATTGATCCAAATTGACCTTTTTGAAGATTACCCTGATTAAGAGGTTTTCATACTGTATATCATTTATTGCCCAGAATGCACTATTTCTGGGCAATAAATAATGATATGTCTATTTCTATTGTTGAAGCCCTTCTGTAGTCTGAAAGCCACTGTCAATGTCTGTTGTGGTTCTATCTGGTTGAAAACATAGGTATAAAAGGGTTCAACAGGACTGCATCGCTATATTGTAGGGTGTACCATGCTATAACAATCTAGTCCTGATACATATTTAGCAAGTAATTAACAAACAGAGCCATCTCAAATAGCAATTGCTTGTTGATGAAACAAAACAAAAAATCCATGGAATCATCAATGCAAGGAAAATAGTGCAAAATTCACCCACTTTCTGGTTTCCTATACTTTATGAGTTCCCGGCGTGCCTATGAGGTTTAGGATTGAGATCCCTAGAAAGTGTTCCCTTGGGCCAGCGGCTCTCATACCTGACTGAGCAGATCGTGATAAGAACCAGTTATCTTCGCCTCACAGCATTTCACATCCCAGAGGGACATTACCTCTCTGAGGAGACAAGGCTGTGTAGGATTCGATCAAGCCTGCATGGTTTCATTTACTGTACTGACTTTTCAACGTCACCTTAAAGGCGCCATCACATCAAGCTACTGCTAAGTCATTATTAGCGCTTTCGCGTTAAAATGTCATTTATATTTTATTTGATGAGTTTGGCAGCAATCCAAGAGCCGAGGTCGATTTCTGCCCATGTTGTAAGGTAGTAGACATATGAGACTTTCCATTGAGTATTATTTTGTCCAGGTGCTTTCAACCCATATCCCTTGGGGGTTTGCAGGTGCACAATGATTATGTATATCTTGATGAGGCTGTCATTTTCATCATGCACTGATGTACGTTACAATACTGTAAATGCTTTGTCTAATCTAGCACAAATCTTCAATTAGACACAGAAACACAGTTTCATTGTTTTACCGTAAGCTTGACTTGGCTACCTTCATAGTATGTCTTCATTCAGCATGTCTATACCAGATTTTGGTTGAATTAACTTTTTTTGGGTAAGGTGTCTTGTCTGCTCTTTTTAAGTAATCAACAACACAAGGCCATCCAAAGAAAGAGAACACAGCAAAAACAATAAATACCATGTCATTCAGTCCAAAAAGATTAACGGTGTAAATGTATCACTCTAGGGTCTAGGCCTTTCATTCAACCATTATATAGTAGGACAGCACATGATATGTGATGTTATATGAACAAATAACATTTGTGTTTGTTCATGTATGTATATCGTTTATGTAAAAAACTAAACATTCCATCTAGGATTAGATAGAGAAAGTTCCCTGCACTCAGTATTTATAGAAATTGACAAAACATCTAGAATAAAAAATATTGAATTATGTCAGTTAATTTGCTCTTTTCGGCAACAGATGTTCTGCTTGATGTACACTGTGTTATTGTGTTATACACTGTGTCTATTCAGTGAGACACATTGAACACATTATGAATATGATTACGTTAGTGCTGATCAAAGGGTTTAGCATGCATTTGATTTGATTTGACAAAATGGCTGAAACACATAATGGTGGCAGGGAAACCACAGAAAGATATTAAATGTTAATGCAAATCCTGCATGTCAAATAGATAGATCTAATGTTGCCGCAAGGCTTTGTTGAAAAAAAGAAGATAACAAATACAATTATTTATTCAGAAGTCTAATTTATAATTACATCTTTTATTGACTCTTCAGTTCAAGATCTTGCAGCTTATCTGCAACAGCCTGATAACACATGAAGGCATGCATGCAAATAACCCAACATGGCAGCTTCAGATAGTCGTTTTATGGTTATGAGATTTTGTACTCCGG
Organism: Amblyopsis rosae; assembly: GCA_025399935.1. NCBI lineage: Eukaryota > Metazoa > Chordata > Actinopteri > Percopsiformes > Amblyopsidae > Amblyopsis > Amblyopsis rosae. The sequence goes on along the minus strand of JAODTR010000021.1, from coordinate 2,243,763 downwards.
GAATGTCTGATAAAACAAATCTCTACTAATCTGTGACCATGAGCCATTTATTTACAAAGGTAAATTATGGGAAAATGTTGAGCTCTCTCTGTGAAATTAATTGAATTCACAGCAGTTGTGCTGTGCATTGACAACAGGTGCAGTTTAATACCTTTATTGTTGTTGTTTGTTGTGGAATGTGATTTGTATATAGCCTACATTAAAACTGACTTCAATTGTGAGTAATTATCTACAGTATAGTAGGAATCTATATTTTAGACTAGGAGGAGATTTATTTTTTAACTGAAAACCCACAATGCCATGTTTTTGCACTGCTGTATAAAAACATGTGTAAAGGTGTTTAGCTGGCTGCTAGAAACGTTTCTGCTTCAACTTGAATATGATTAGCCTACAGAAATCAATGCACCTGGTGAAATTACAGAGACGAACACAGTATACTGTTAGTAAAAGCATCCTTGTCTGTCTTCAAAGCCTTTAGAATCAGTCTTAAACATTATTGAGAAAGCCCTACACATTTAATAAGAAATATTTCTAAATGTGCATATTATTTTGGGCATTTTTGCCATCACAGCACTTATGAGGTATCTAAGGAGTGTCTGTCTCTGTGTGATGGTTGTATCATTCTGGATACAGTAGCCCTACATGATCTGTTACACAGTATCATTTGGCTTAGATAAAAACATTGTGTTCACATCCAGTTATTATTAATCATCTTTGATAATATTGTTTATAAGTTTAAGTTTAAGAAGCACACAGTTTGAGAAGTACTTGGCAAAGCTTTTTTTTTTTTTTTTTGGCTATTTAACCCTTGCCTGACTTGCATGCCAGACACATGGGGAATTCATAGAAATTACTTTATTATAAATAAAGAGGTTTCATTTATGCATGCCATTATAAAGAAGAGCTACTGCATCCCAAAATAGCTTACTTCTACATATTGCCTGGAAAGTTGTATTTCACATTCCCAGCCAAGTTATTCTCTGCTGTTCTGAAAATGATTAATGTTATTCCCAATCCAGGACAACCAAGTGGAGTGCAAAATCCACAAGGGAATTTTGATGTTACTGAATGGGGCCATTGAAACAATAAATAAACTGGTGCAAAGAAGTGTAGTTACAGTTGAACACTCTGTACTTGAGAGAGACTTCCGTTTTTTCATTAGTTCATGAATTGATGCTTGTTTTGCAGGAAATAGATTTCAAGTTACCAATTTACAATAGAAGGCAGAGCATAATTTTGACTTTTATCCATATGTATTTCAGATAAAGATGGATATTATCAAAATATCTGAAATTATAGTAAATTATTTACAGGATTAGCTGCAGAAATTACCCTAAACATTATTTAAAATATATTCTGCCCTTGGTTTTATCTTATATATCAAGCTGTGCCCATTGTGATATTGGAATAACCTAATGTTTGCTACTGAAAAAGGTGATTCAGTAAAACATGATGGTATACATCAATGTGATCAGACCTGCACAGCTAGGTGTGTGGAGAAGCTCATCGAGGTACAGTCACACAGGTTATAAATAAACTAAATAAAGGTGGGTGTCATCAGTGACCCTTGAGATGTAGCTTTGGAGGCAAATAGGTGAAAAGGCAGACATTTATCCTGAAGAAACTAATAAAGCACTGTCTGTCAGCTGGGAGGTGAGTCAGCCCAGAGCAGCATCATTAAAGGATGGCTGAGTTCTGTTTGTTGCCTCTGAAGGGGAATGGCCACCACACAACACTACAGTCGTCAGAGACCACCAGGAAACAGAAGAACATGGCTACCCCTGCTCTATGTTCAGCAGCTGTTCTATAGCTGCATCAAGGCAAATGTGAGAACTAAAATAAGAAAATTATGTATTCTATGGTATTTTAGGCACATGTCATGGTTTCCATTGTATCCTTACAGAATACACTCATTTTTTATAAATATATATTTAACTGTTAGAGTTATAAGATTAATATTATGCAAATACTCAAAAACCCCAAAAGCTCCCTAGACATTATGCCCAGACAATAATATCCTTTAGCTTGTCAATTTAATAATGATAATTTAATATCTAAAGTTTGCACCTTTGATATTTACAATCAGAAAGAGACTTGTGATTTGTTATTTGTTTATATATTTTTGATATGATTTGATGGTGTGAAAGATTCTTTGCTATTTTGTCTCATTATTAATGTTCCATCTTTTCTCTCTAACATACTGTCAAAAAAGGTTAATTGATTTGTGTTTTTAGTTTGTGAAAGATCATAGATGGAAAAAGCTATGTTTTAAAAAAGGAGAAATGCTCGACTTTCCTCTGGCTATTTTTAAAACCACCAATATATTAATCTATGCCTCGGTGTATTGGCATACAGTATACTGGAATGCAGAATCTGTAAGATTGTGTTGTTATAAATTAGCTGCTTTGTGGCAATCGACCATAAGAAGACGAGGCTATTTGGCACAAACACTCATGAACGTGACAGAACATTGCTTATTAGCAGGTGCACGTTGCCAACTTCTTGTCAATATGGAAGAATAGAAACATGACGGCTTCACAAGCCGACTGGTGAGCTGTCTGCATACTTGGCACACAAGGAGGAAACATACATGCACAGTGTATACCCTGATATCAGTTTCACTGAGGTACCGACATAAATATATATGATTTAATCCGTCTCCTGTATTCTTTGCAGAAGTTGGACACTGAAGAAATGAATCCTGATCTAGTAGATTGCACAGCCCCGGTGTTATAGATCCCTCCTGTGAATAAGAATCTGACGGCAGGGCTCACAGTAATTAGTGTCACTAGTCGTTTTGCCATGTGACATCAACTGCTGCCTTTCCTAGCAAGGCCAAAGCAGCAGGCACAGTGTTGCTTCTCAAAAATGAAAGATGGAACATTTCTGTTAATTTTGTGTGTGTGTCTTGAACACACACAGATTTGTTTTCAGTGGAAACTAGTCATTGTCTTCTACGGTTGGTTGGTACAGATAATGTGGGTTCGGACAGGCTGTTGTGTACCACGGTGGCTAAGGACGTGTGCCAGGATGAACTGTGAAGAGCAGATGGTTTGTGGTGTGCTGTTAGCTAATGATGAGGATGTGTTACCCATTAGATCGGAGGAGGTACGCTTGACAATCTCGCCATCATTTCTCATTTTTCAACAACTTGAAAATAATCTCACATTGCAATGTTATAAGATATACTCATACATTGATGCATGATATTGTGGCTCATGTCTACATCACGTCACACCGTATCACATTAATTGGGTTCAGAAATTACCTATAAGTCTGACATCCCAAATAAGGCAGGCGTTGAAAGAAATTATAGCCCAGCCGTTGTTTATGTGCAGTGCCCATTTTACTTTAGGAGAGCCACACCAACCCATTTTCCCTTTCCTCTATTGTATTTTATTGTTGTCGTCATGGAGATGGTTTTCCGTCTTTGTTTCTAATTATGTAGAAAGCAAGATGTTTTCATTAGGACATTGAATTGCTTTCTTATTCTCTGGTCATTTTCAAACTGTCAATCTTTAATTGGTTCCATACTGTACAAATACATTTCTAGCCAGTAGTAAACACACATTGTAAACTTTTACATGTTGAAACTGTAACACATTTAGCTTCTGTAAAAATAGATACTGCTTTTACATTTTATACTTACAGTATAAAGGTGTACCGGGAAAGGTGTGTTTGCATTTAGTTGTGTTGTATTAGTGTAATAGGTTTACTTGCTTGGTATGCTCTCGTAAATACTTCCCTTTTCATCTTGAGCTGATTATGTATTTAGAAGAGATTGTTTACAATCATTATGCATTATGGCTAAAGGCTACAGTATGGCACTAGCACTGACCAGGGTCAAATTACTTATTGTGTGACAAATGCCTTTCAATTATAGACACATTTAATATCTGGTGTTGCTTCTGACATCTGTAAGGCTGTGACTCACTGAAAAGGCACAAATTACAGTTGAATGCTTGTCAACACGAGAAATTACTGTTTTAACCAGTTATTATTACCCAGATTACACATTTCAATGACTATGCTGGAGGATATGCTATACTGCTGATTGTGACATAACTCAAGGCAGAGCATTCTTGCAGAAGCTTAGGCCAGAGATTAACAGAATAATGTGCGTCATATAAAATAAAACACACATACAAGACATATAGGCTTACATATGCTGTCATAAATGATGCGACCACGAGACTGGCAGCTTCCATCCAGCATACAACCTCATATTTCATCATATCAACATAACAAGCATCATCATAATATTGTCTCTAAGTAGAGCCATCAATGTGTGTTAGAAAGGGTTTTGTACTCAATAATAATTTCCCAAATAAATACAGTATTGTCTTATGGCAGTAGTCAGTTTATTATATTAATGAAGAGTAGGCCAAATAGTTAAACACTGATGTGAAATAATAGTTATTTACCATGCTCTAGCGTTCCCAAAATGGGGGTCTGGATCCCAATGAAATCACGAGATAAATTCCAGAAATAAAATAAATTTAAAAACGATTGTTGAAGTTTGTACTTTGACTGTATTCTGCTACTAGCATACATTATACTTAATATTATTATGGCTGTTATTCTTCAAACACCTCCGTGGAAACGTTTGTAAACCCTTGCTCTAGGCAATTTAAGCATACAGTAGACATAGGCTATATCAGCCTCATGCTGCAGCATGCTGGATCAGTTTGGCTGTCCATGTCTTTGATGTTGATGCAAATAAATTAGGCAGGCTACTGCCAGAGGGTCCTTTACTTGACAATTGAAGAGGCTTGAAGCACATGTATTGATTATCCCTATTTATAAAACCAGCCCTATGTATTAACTTCATCATATTACATTGGTCGACCTTGTGACGGTTGATTGATGACTATTTTAGATTTGGCTAATCTAAATTGATTGCACTCCCCTTTTTTTAAGGAGGTCATTATAAGAGCGTATATGTACTACATATCGTCATTGTGCTTGCGCACAGCACACCTGTGAAGATAAACTTTATGAACGCAATGAAACAGCGTTCTCTTGTGGTGACGTACACAACTGCAGTCCCAGTGTATCTGTAGTGGTTCTGTAATTTATGTAGTATATTTCAGTATATATTGTTACATTACATTATTAAATGCATTTTTACCAGACTATGTTAAAGGAATCGCATCTGAAATTAAATGTATTTGTTTTATTTAGACAATTTAGACAAACTTGTGTAATCCTGCATGTCAAGAGAAGTGCATCTATGAAAACATCTATGGAAATATTGTTAACATTGCATTATACTGTGAAGCACTTTGTGACTGCTGTCTGCGAAAGGTGCTATACAAATACATACTGCATCTTGATGGGCCACACCTGTGAGGTGGATGGAATATCTCGGCAAAGGAGAAGTGCTCACTAACACAGATTTAGACAGATTTGTGAACAATATTTGAGTGAAATAGGCCTTTTGTGTACATAAAGAAATTATTAGATCTTTGAGTTCAGATCATTATGAATAGGGGAAAAACAAAAGTGTTGTGTTTAGAATTTTGTTCGGTGTATGTATATGATGTCCCTGATCAACAATATACTGATGTGAATATGCTCACAAAGCTTCATGAAGCACTTTCAGTGGTTCCATCCTATATCCAGGAGAGGGCAGCATTGATTTGATCTATTTATAGAAAGAAACAAACATTTCCAAAGGGGATTAGAGGCTTCTCTGTATTTTATTTTGAGAGAAAATGTATTCTCCTCCAGAAAAGTAACAGAACAGGGCTCTATGGTTCTTATTAGCAATTTAAAAGTATTATTTTAGTATTCTACATCCATAATATTTCAGTCTGCTACATTATTTTCATTATTGCTAAACTGTTTGAAGATCATAATGGAAAAAAGTTAATAGCATGCAAATAAAGATCACTGGAAGGAGAAAGACATACATACATACATACAGTCATTGTAGCAAATGTGTTGTTTACTTATAGCAGACTATACGTTACGTATTACGTAAGCAGTGGTCCCCAACCCTGGTCCTCGGGACTGGTGCACTGCATGTTTTAGATGTCTCCCTGCTCCAACACAGCTGATTCAAATGACTAGCTCGTTATCAGGATTCTAACAAGTCATTTATTTGAATCAGCTGTGTTGGAGCAAGGCAACATCTAAAACATGCAGGGCACCGGTCCCTGATGACCAGGGTTGGGGAACCCTGTTCTAAAGCGACTGCTTAATCATTTCTAATAGATCTGCTGCTGCTGTCCAGCCGCGTCATTACGCTGTTGTAATATGGCCACTAGATGGCAGTGTCAAGTCGTATATTGGCAGCACTGTTGCGTGGTTGTTATCGTCAGTCACATTAGCACATGATGATGCTGCATTTATTAAGAGGAATAACAGACAACGAGACATGAGGGGAACATAACTATGAGATTAGAGTTGGCATATAGTTTAAACTAGTTTAGTAGTTCTTTCAAATGGTGACCCATTACTAATATACCAGTAATGGGTCACCACCTACATTTTGCGGTGTGCACGTGCAATGTTTAAGCCATGCATGCATAAAGAATTGCTAAACAATGCTGAATTGCATTCAATTGCCTATAACTGCACCAAATCTGAAGTTATAGGCAATATGTTATATGATGTTAATGAATATGTTTGGACAAGTCAAGTTAATATAAGCCTATCATGTTAGGCCTAGGTCCTATCTTAACAAGGAAGTGACATTTGCTCTAAACAAAATGGGGTCAGTCACTACTTACTAGGTCTAGCGTTTTATTTTATTTTTTTAGTTTGTATGAATGACATTGATAGGTTGTATAGCCTACTAGATTTCATCCGACTGTGAAGATACACGGTAAAGTCACCCGGCCAAACACCAGATCACAGAATTATTTGGCGTGTAGCCTACGTCTGTTTGCTTCACGTGGCGGTGGCACACATTCTGCCCGAGTTCTAATTGCATTTGCGCAGTCCAGAGAGACATCAGTCCGCTCATTGGCTGCATGAAAAGATGCCATGAGTATCCTACAGCAACGCACACGCGATAATGTGTTTCAGTGCGTTCCACGTTTGAACACTGCCTGCTCCTCTCTGTCTGTACACCCTAACAGCTGATATCATGACAGAACATTAATGCCTTATTACTGTATAGGCTATACATGCGCAAATAGAGAGGGCACGCTGTACAGAGGGACAGAAAAAGACAGCACAGTTCACTTCCTCACACCTGCAGCAGAATGCAATCTCCATAGCAACAGGACTTGGCAACACAGCAGAACTGATATTTGAGGTTGTGATCTGATATTTAATGCACCCCCCATTACCAAGACCCCTTTCTCCTTTAACCGCAGCATTTCTTAAAATTACAAATGTTTTTACGCCCTCTGTTTTACAGGACGTGGCGAAAATAGCCCGGGCATTTAAGGTGTTTTCCTAATCAATAACACAATTCAACCAACGGGGAAGAGAAAATGCTTCCCTTTTTTGCTGCCCTGCTCCCACTAGCCTGTGCCAGAGACGTCTAGCAGTTAAGGCTGCGCACTGCGGGCGGCTGCTGTTCGACTTTATCTATACCCAGACGGACGCAGAGAGGCTTAATAACGCGGTGTTTGCAGATTCTTACTCAAGGCCAAAACCGGGGAAAAACGCACGAACTATGTGACATAAATAGAATCCTAGATTGGACCATGTAGACTAAATGTATCCTAGAAAAGTTAATCTGTGCTGGAACGTTTGTAATAGTGATGATAAGAGCAGACATGTTCACTCTTATGGCCATTGCATCCGTGTACTCAAAGGGCCTGGATGTAGGCTCATTAATAAATACATCTTATATTTTAGCCATTTAGCAGATATAGCAGTCACCACCTATAACAGTGACGGCTCCTGCTCAAGAAATTAGGGGGGCTATTGTTTTGGTGACCCATTTAGGTAAATTAAATGTAACTACGTAAATCATTCTAGAGAAATCTTGTCGATCAAAACAAAATAAATCCTCTTGTGCCGCCAGAAGCTCTGCCCACCAAACACTGAAAACACATAACAAAGGCTACTGGATATTGTTGTGTGGTGCGATCTGCATCACTTTGTTAAGTGTTACAATTTACAGTGCCAGGGCTGTGTAGGCTACAAACATCAGATTTTATCCAGAACATAGAACAGGCAGCAAGCAGACCAATGAGATATAGCCTATTGTACATTTGACAGTGCAATTGCTTATAGATTTAAGTGAACTAGCTATTTTCACATTACATTGTAGCCTACAATTTCTTGTTTTAGTTTTTCTTGCCACCTCACTAGTGTCATACCACTAGCTAACCCCCTAAATGGCAACATATAGGCTAAACAAGCAGATATGCCTGTTTTACAATTTAATTCATTAATTAAATGTCTTATAATGAGGTGCAGCAAAATGCTCTCGCCAAATGTCGTTTATAGTAGACTACCGGTAGTCTTCGGCCACCTTAGTTCACAAAAAATGCAAAACATTGACGTTTGGATATTGTTAAAATGGTTATGGAAAAGCACAATTGCATACACACTAGACTATCCTACCAATTATTATTGTTATTATTATTATTATTATTATATTACATACTTTGCAAATCATGCAAACAGAACAGAGGAGACACAATTCATAACGTGGGACGACGAACTATATAGGTCATGTTGCATAGACAACGCACGTCACTAACAGGTTTCTACAAACGTTATGTATGATGTAAACACGTTATTAGTGCAAGCACTCCCAGAAGCCATAGAGAATGCATTGCAGAGTCTGCATTTTTGGAAAATATATTTTAACGATAACGCCTATGAGAGCAATTGGGCCGATTTTCAGTCATATTGAAATCGCCCAAAAAGGGGCTGAGTCTATGTGTACTCGACGGAACATTGGTCGCTGATTGGATTAAGATATTTAGAGGCAGGACAGTCAGCTACCGTAGCCTGCCTACACCGCCCTTTCACCGGCGGTGTGCCGCCCAATCACCCTAAGGAACCCTGATGCCTAACGATAAACAATTATATACATTTACAGCTACACTTAAGTAGGCTATACTTCAAGTTCAGTAGACAGATGCAAACATCACTACATCAGTTATACAGTATAGCAACACAGAAATGTAGAGCAGCAGTCCTGTATTGTGAAGAAATGTGTAATACAGTAAATCACCTGCATCACTGGTAAGTTATATGTAAACTACAGCTAATCATCATCATTATCATAATAATAATAATAATAAACATTGTGGCAGTAATATATAAACATATATATATAAAACATAGACTGGACCAGGCGCTATAGCTTCACAAACAGAGCAGAGATGACCCGTCAGATGGTGCTTTTGCTGGTCCGTCTACTACATTACATGTCAACACAACCAGCCGTAGCCGTGGTGATGACCAACGCCCTTCACACAGCTTCAGGCTAGCACCACTCACCGCAAGATGTACAGTAAGTGAGATGAAGAGCAGGTCAGACGTGATGAAAGTCACCCAGACAAGTGAAAAGCAATTGATTGGAGGGTGCTTGGCAGCTGTGGTCCATCATGGAGCAACAAAGGGCCAGTTTATGTATTGCGTGATCAGATGTGGGAGACGCGGTTTGTTTATTGAGAGCACTCGTCACAAGAGATGCCTTGCTGGGACGTGGTGAGCACTGGGCTGTGAGTGCGATGGTATATAGTGATGGCCCTTTGCCAGGGTTTGGCCATTAAGGCTCATTAGTCCCTATTGATATCCCTGATGATAGCTAGCCTGTGAGAAGGCAGCCAAAGGAAAAGGTCAGCGCATGGATCTTAATTTGACCTCACTAACTCGACGCTGATTTGCAGCATATGTCATCCTTAGATTTAATTGAACAGTGATTGAGGACTGCACATGCCAGGTAATGGCCCATGCACACACTGTGATCACCCTTGCACTTCACGATGGAAGCGGTGCTGCCTAGACCTACCTCATGTAGACCTACTGTACTCGCAGAAGCCTTTCCTTCAGTGCAGTAGTGTGTTCTATTTAAACGGATCTCAGGATACAATACCGGTATGTCAAATTGCATGATGTTCGTGAGATTGCTCATTGCTACGTACATTTACTGTAAATACACGATTCATAACTCTGTCAAATCACTTTCCATGTAAAATCTGAGGATTCTGCTAGCACTATATGCAGATATGCTATGGAAACGTTCAATATTTTAGGGATCAAATCCAGCAGTGGACAACATGGAATAATAACTCTTTAATCTCCAGCAGGCAGTATACAGACAGTAGACACAATGAATAATGAGGGCTAATTAAGTATAAGTAATCCAGAGACTTGTTTGCCTGCATTTCCCCATTGACTTCATAAAGGACTGAGAGTGGTGTGTTATTTGCAAACCCCTGAGAAAACAATATCAACTCTCAACTCAAACAAACAACCATCCATCCATCCATCCATCTTCTCCCGCTTATCCGGAGTCGGTCGCGGGGGCAGCAGCTTCAGCAAGGGACCCCAAACTTCCCTTTCCCGAGCAACATCAGCAAGCTCTGACTGGGG
>JAODTR010000021.1:2202382-2223608 GCA_025399935.1 Amblyopsis rosae | reverse complement strand
GGTCCCTTGCTGAAGCTGCTGCCCCCGCGACCCGACTCCGGATAAGCGGATGAAGATGGATGGATGGATGGATATTGTATATCTATATTATTATTATTATTATTGCAGTGAAAGCACACAGAGACATACTGTACCTGTACATGTGTGGCTCAGATGTTTTGGTTTTTTGGCCAAAGTGTATGATGTGTAGGTTTGTTGATATAATTTATACTCATTATTTGTGTGTTTACTTATATATTATTACCTACCATGTTGGTATTGTTAATTTAAAGTAGGTTGTGATTTTATATCTGTGAAAAGTTGTAAAGAAATCAACATACACAGCAGACACCACACATACCACAACCTACACAGGCTACAGTGGCTTCAACGTGACTCAAACACCACAAAGTCACCTGGTCATATACTGTGCGTATGCACGGTTTGGGTGTCAAGGAAATGAGACACAGGGAACATTCTTACTACAAAGATGCCATCTTTGTGGAATATTCTGGCCTGCCTCTGGTCTAGTTAATTACCTTAGAGGAGTTACGCAATATTGACCCAACAACAAAACAGTCTGTGTGACAGCACAGTTCTGATGTTGACACTGGCACCATGTGACCGTCTGCCAAACGCACAGCTGTGGATGGAAAACAAGACAAGGAATGCATGCGGCAGTTGCCAAATCAACTATAGGCAACCCTGATAACTATCTTGACATGGTCACACACTCAAATGTGCAAAGATCTTTTAATATTTGTGAGTTTTCAGTCAGAGCCCTTCTTCAAGGCATAAACAAGTAGCCTGGTTATAGGCAGTAGTTTAGTTTGCACTTAACACTCACAAGGAATAATACAGTCAGGAAACAGGAAGCGTTTTAGGACAGAAAACTAAACTTTTGTGTGAGCTCAGGGAATAATACCACTGTGTGGCATCTGCCTTGCTCCAATATTGTCACTCCCATGGCAACAAGGCCCCACTCCAGGGAAACCATGGAGATCCAGCCTTTTATGTGTGAGATCCCTTTATTCTGGCACACAGGACGGTAGCGGCCGTCCATGTCTGTCTGAGTCAGAGTGATCTCAGCCTCGTCACTCACGTCCACCGCCAGCTGTCGGCAGATGGCTTCCATGCATCTGAAGTGAAACGCTTGGAGGAAGTGCGTAGATTCTCTAGTGCAGCTCTCCAACCTAATCTTTTTTGTTTGAGGAGAACATACAAACAGTTATATATACATCGATATACAATTTGAGCCATCAGGTTTCAAGGTGTGTTGTTTCCAGTTTAGTTCCAAGATGCGATTAGTAGCTACTTTCCACCATAATGTTATATTATTATTTAGTGAAATATCACATTTGAAATGAAATAGGGAGGAACAAGTTATTATTGAATTGAATCATAATGTTAACATTAAGGTTAATTCCGCACTGGTGTATTTTTTGTATCTTAAATAATACTTGATTATGTTAGGAGATATCTTAGATTTACATAAATAGATAAAATACCTACTGTATTTGTATAAAAGCAGGTGGTTAGAATCAGTTATTAGTTAGTTTTACATGTGCTAATAGTCAGCTGTATGTTAAAATATTTCCTATCTGTGTACGTAACAAATAAATTCCCCTGACATTGAGGTTAGTCATACTATTTATAAAATAGGCAGTGACATCACAACACAAACAGTAATGATTAATGAAAATGTCCCCAAACCACATGAGCAACGGTAAAACAAGGTACTCAAATGATAAATTTGTGATTTGTCTTTACAAAAGGATAATTCAGCCAAATTCTGTTCTTTGTCATTTAACGTTGTCACCTGTGTGAGGTGTGATCTTATGATCAAAAATCACTAGTGAATCTGCTCACTGAATTGAGCACCATGATCAGAGATTGCCTGAATACACCCAAAAAAATAACATTATTCTTGCAACTGTGTTATACAGTAGGCGCACAGCATTACAATAGCAAACATACGCACCAACACACTGGTCTACTTAATCTCTGAATCACAGGCACTTGTCATAGTTTCCAGGATCCGGTGTTCAGCAGGGATGTGTGTGAGGTCAGCATTTGGCCCCAGGTGTCCCAGCCAAGAAGGAAGTGACCCTCCCACATTAGTAGTAGAGTATTATGTGTTTAAAGAAACAGTATTTTAGATTGAGCTAGAAACCCTTGTGTTTAAGGTGACAATAACTCATTTGTTATGGTACTTGCATTGTTAATCACTAGCATCCCACCATGCTTACACTAAAATCTAATAAATATATATATACAGATAAATGTGAGCCAAAGTAGAGGGTTTCCATGTACAGTAAATATATATTTGAGTGCATTATCTTTGTTGTAACGTCTGTTAACACACACTAATTTTCTTTAAGAATAAATGTTAATTTTATTTTGCAAATATACAGTACTGTACATTCACCAGTTTTTGGAGTACCATCTACTGGTAACTCCTGTGTCCACAGTCAAAGCAAAACTCATGCTATCCGTTTGACATTCAGAAGACATGCAGAAATCACATGATGGAGGCTTTGAATGAGTTCGTAGACATATGCCGGCTGCCAGAACCTTTTAATAGCTACACAGTCTTTTAAACATCCCTTTAACCTTAACAATGGTAATATTAGCAGAATATTGACGAGAAGTAGAACATTTGATCATATAACTCCTATCCTTGCTGAAATCCATTGGCTACCAGTTTATATCAGATGTGACAGATTCTACTGTTTACCTATAAAGCATTACATGCATGGATTGGCGCCTTTCCTATCTATCTAGTGATACGATGCAATTTGTACCATCCAGAACCGTAAACTCACAAAATGCAGGCTTGTTATCTTTCCCTAAAGTAACATTTTTAAATGTAACAATCTGAAAGATCTATAATGTTAACAAATCTTTTAATCTTATAACAAATTCTTATTGGCCCATTGACACCTATTGCATCCTAACCATCCTGGAAGGGTGGATTCCCCCTCTCTATTGCTTTCCCAATGTTTCTTCCTTTTTTACCCATGTGGTTTTTAATGAAGTTGTTCCTTGCCCGGAGGAGGAGCCGGTAATGGGGGTGTCATTTGTTTCCATGTTAAAATTGGGGTTGTATAGCCCTTTGAAACTGCAATGTGATTAAAGGCTACAGCTATATCAATTAAATGCACTTGACTTGAATATAGTTGAATTGTTAAATACGAGATATATGTAGTCACAGAAATATTGTACTTATTTTGTGTGCATGCATGCACAAAATATCACAGAAGTTACAGTAAACATTTCAGAACTACAGTACCATTTAATTCACGCAGCACGCCTCCAACAACCCTTTGTTTTGTCCCACTGCCATTATTTACACGTTAAGTATCCCTCTGAAATGAGACGCTTGTTTACAACCTATCTCAGCTAGGGACAAGGCTCATGAATGTTAGGATACTGTGTGAGACCCTTTCTCTTACCACGCTATTTTTAGTAGACACAAATGCCTTCTGGCGAAAATCACATGAATATGGATAGTGCGCTTGGCTGTAGAGAGTGGGTTGTGGCAAGCAAGCAATGATTCAGACAGACATCCTGCACACAAGTATACCCAACCAGAGTTGGAATATCATTATTGTACCACTTCAATGAGTGTGAGTGAAAATGCATATTAACACACACACACACACACAGCCACAGCCATAGCCAGAGCCACACACATAATAGTGTGTACGTTACGCTGTTACTGTTTGTTTGTGGCTTTTCTTAACACCATAGGCTATTGTGATCCAATCTATTAGAACAGAATGCGTATACTAAATGTACTCTGTTAACTTTCTATCACTCATGTCAGCGAGAGCAAACTAACACTCGCTTTCCGTCCTTGACCTCAGCATCCAGTACATTGCAAGTCAATATTATTCAAAGGCTGTCTATGGATATGCCTTTATATAGGGCAATTTGGCCTTGGAGCACATGCATCTTATAAGACAGGTTTATTTTGGTGGAACTCAATTTTTCTCTAGTCTCCTTGGGCGTCAGAATATATCCTTGAGAAAGAGGCCACAGGCAACAGAACTTTTTAAACATATAAACAAGTACTCATACTGTATAGCCAAAAACGTTGGGCTCTTCTTGGATAAATTCAACCTCCTGCGAATCCACCTATGTCCAGCAGAGTGTGCCCTGGCTCTAATGAAGACTAAGTCCCAGAACATGTATCTCGTGCTTCTTACTTATAGCTACAGTACACACGTTTTTGGGAAAAAAATATTTTGTGTGGGAGATATGTTAATTTGTTAAATATTCAAAGCATTTGTTGGTGAATTCCATTGTTTTTGTCCCTGCTAGTATAGGAGGGCTTATGGAATAAAACAGTCATTAGCCATTTGTTTTATAAATACCGGACTCCTACTCAAACACACTCATTGTGGACATGTAGCATTGCAAACCAATAAACGCCTATGTCTGCAGGAACTATGATATAGTCTCTTTCCACTTATATTATTGTTTCCTTGTCCAAAATTGTCTCACAATTGTACTTATACTTACATTGTACCTCTTTCTTCCTACCTTCTCTCCCCGTGGAGAGGTCTTGTTGTCCTATATGCCACGGATGATGTGGCTTTGAGGGCTGGACTTGATGCAAAGTGACGTGACTCCCTATCGCTAGAGCAGGGGCCTCACTTCCCCCACACTGGGCTGTTTTTGTTCAACACAGCTCATGCGGATAATTTGCCGGGATGCAGTGTAAGGCTGTCAAAAGGACTTGGCTCAAGGGCTGTGGGAAAATACCTGAAGCATCTTCCATGCTGTAACCCTGCCTTAATGATGAGCATTAAATATGAACATCCTCCCGTTGGAAGTGATGCATTAGGCTCTCCGCCCTCACACTGTAGCTTTGCATGGTTCGCATGGTCGCTATGTCGCTCATTCTCTTTGTCCCTTTCAAGGGACGAGAATCAGTGGATTCAGCCAACCGACTTGAAGCCTTAAGGTTGTGGCCGTTTTGTTCAGAGAATATTCTGGATGCCTAGTGAGGGCGGGATGCAAACACAGCTCTGTGAGCTAATGCTCCCCAACAGAAAATGAACACCAGAAATGAGAGAGGAGATAGCAGTGCCATTGTCTGAAGGCTTCTGCCACCGGTCTCTACATCTGTGTAAACTAAAAGGCTATAGGATCACACCACATGCAGAAGAATTTCTTAGATTTTTCCAATATGGGCAGAAAGTGACAAATACACAAATGTAACATCACAAAATTGACTGGTGGACTGAAATGGAGGAATTCTCTGTAAACCAAAACGGCGGTGGCCCCAGTTTAAGTGAACAAGCTTTGTGTAGAGTTGTTGCAGCGACAGACACAGATACAGTGATCTCACTGGAAAGTAAAGAAGAAAAAACACCCCTCCCTCCCTTAAAAATAGACCTCCCTGGGCACCGAAGCAAAGGACAAAGTGACATTGTGAATGCTAACATCTGTGCGGAACCTTGCCGTACCAAATGCCCCAACCCCAAGTTTGAGCAGACTCTACCGTCATCCTCCAAGGAGCAGCCATTTTGGAAGGCTCTCCTGGCACAGATGTTGCATATTAAAAAGTAGGGCTGTTTTAGCAGTGGGGAAGGGGCTGGGGGAGGGGAGTGTGTGTGTGGGGGGGGGAGGGAGGGGGGGTGCTCCTCTGTGGGGCTCACCTGCGCCTTCAACCGAGAAGCTAATCCAAGAAAGGGGTCTGTCTATCCAACCAAAAACAAAGTGACATTCAAGATAAAGTCATCCCACTTCCTTTTTGACCCTGAGAGGTGATAAATGTGGACAAATTTCAGAAATTAAAATGAAAAACTACACCAGCAAAGCATACTCCCTAAAGTCGGCTTGCTGTTATTGTAAGAGAACGGCCTAACAGACCTCGGCTGTTCAAGCAGGCCAGTGAGTTTATAATAGACAACGGCAATGCTAAATACATTATTTACCATAGGCGAGCAGAAGGCCAGTGCCCCTGCCACTGTTACACTTCTCTCCCAACGTAAAGAGCAACAAAACACCGTCACAGCTGTGGCTATGGCTGACGCCACCAGATGGAGGTGTTCACCAGTTTACCGTCACCCTTCCACTCTCGGCTGCACAGGGAACGGGATCAAGAGCAGAGCAGAGAGAGCACACGCACACGCAACACAACGCGGGAGAGACAGAGACTGAGAGCTGCAACACATGGCTCTCGGTGCGACAGACTGTGTTTGCATGAGGCGGTGTGTGATGATGCCTGCATATGCTAGTGTTTGAATGTCTCTGTGTTTATGTGGATTGGGCCGAACGTACAGTATCGTGTCTGAGTGGCTGTGTGTTTGTCTATAGTATTTGCTCGCAGGTTGAGAGGGCAGGATGTGTTAACAGTGGTCTCTGAGCTGAATAGAAGACGAGGGGGTCGGGGGCTGTCCCAGGGGTCTAGAGCTGACGAGAGGTCAACGCAGGTCGGCTACGGTTGTGTGTTGCTGTGGGCCCTCTGTGAGGCTGGAGGGGGGTAAGGGAGGGGGGGTGAGGGGGGTTCAGGTGTGCGTGGAGACGACCTCTTGCTCCAGCTGGCTGTGAGTAAAGAGGCCCGGCTCTGCCGCTCTTATCCAGGAGCCTTGACCCTGGACCTGAGGAGGCCACCGCCCACAACCTTCACATCTGCATTTAGCCAGTCTCAACACACAAACAAAATGAGTTAGGAAGGGAACAGCTTCAAAAGATCTGCCCTTAATCTAAACTGTTAGGATATATGTGCCACTTCATTTTTATAAGAATTACCCAAATTCAAAATATTTTCTACAAATAACTTTTCCTCCCATTTACTAAGGTTACATGGAGGTGAATTCTGTATGTAATTGGATATGAACAGCTTGCAATGCAGTTTGGTATAATTGAGAAGAAATAAAAGTGCTCCTACTTGTACAAATGAAAGAAGACGCAAATGGGAAAATACTAATCAAATTCATTCTATTCAGTGAGCACCGTATTCCAAAACATCATTAAAAGAAACGGCCAGGATCACCAAGAATATCCTTGCAAAATGGCCACTTCCCTCATGCAGGATAATGATGCAAAGAGCCCTCATAATGATGCGACAACTGCCATTGTCTCTTCTTTGAATACATATTTCATTCAAGGATGCCAAAGAGTTAATAACTGGAATAGCAAGCAACTGCCCCAACATGGACTGTGGCACATTTTCATCGGGATATGCGAATCCAAATACATCTATCCACTAGCACACAACAATGGCGAGCAGTGGCCAAATGGTGTTGCTACAATGGCACCTGGTTCTCGATAGGCATTGTCTGGCTACCTTTTGTGCCCATGGAGTGTGACATATTGCCCTCAAGCATTGACCATCTGACCAGGGAGAGGGCTTTAAACGCTGGGCTAATAATAGGAGCGCATGTCCAGGCAAGGAATTATTGTAATTATTCCCTGCTGGGGAACAGGATGGGTTAAAAGAGGAGAAGCAGTGATGACTACAAAGTATTGCAAAACAACATTGAAACAAAATCACAAAAAAAGTATCACGTAAAGAGTATAATTTATGCTGCTACAGCAGCGCTAACTGCAATGAACTGCCACTGCTCAGGCAGAAGGTCAGAACCATTAGCAGTAGAGAAGGAGAGACTGAGGTAGCAAGGACAGTCCAAGTACCTGAACTGGATCTGCGTAACCCGTCCTGGGATGGGACAGATAGGACTTCTGGTCAGGGCTGTGTCCATGTTCTAACCAGGCATGAAAACGTGCTTGGCCACTTCCAGGTTCCGATGCCAAGGTCTTGGCAAAGAGTCTGTCTCCCTGGGTTACACAGACCTGCCCTTGAACTCCATTCCCTGGGAATAGACTCATTCTCTTTTGAAAAGTGTAGAAAGGAAGCTATTATCTGACGCTGCCCGTGGAGGAGCCACTGTGAGAAGACAGACAAGCGGGAAAATGAGGTTGAAGCAGACCATCCGGACCTACGTTTGTTTGCACAGTGACTTTCATATTGTTTGTGTTTGTTGTGCGAGTCCAAGCTTACCCTGTTGTGCATGTGAACTCACATGCATGTGTCTGTGTGTGTGTGTGCGTGCATGTGTGTGTGTGATTCTTGGTATCACAGTGTATGAGAGAGCCGCTCACTATGAGTAAAGAAAAGATGCAATTTACATTTTTGTGAACATGTTCAGGAGCAGCAACAAATAAAATCCTGCACCTAAAAATAAAATGACTTGAGAATTAATTAAAGGCACAGTGTGCAGCAACAAACAGATGCGTCCTATTTAGGGCTAATATCAACTTTACTGTAGCTAACTAGTGGAGGGAACTTGTGATTGATGGTGTCTGTCACCGATACAGCTCCAACATGCCTTAATCCTATGGTTGCACCAAACTCAGATACATATAGTCTGATCTTGTATTCCTTTATTTAAATTCAATCGATTGAATGGAGCGATCAGAGGCTTTGCCCTCTCTGGAAGAGTTTAATCTCTCCCTGACACATGGAAGGTTTACTGGACTTTGATGTTGAAGCCGCGGATCCTTTTGGGCTTTCAAACGACGCTGCGTGCGCCGCTACCTCCATCAGCTGTCTGCAGAACAATCATTCAGTACAAAGCACTGTCAAGGCTTCAGCAAGTAGAAGCCTCACCCCGCCAGCCTCTGATTCACCCACCCGGCTCCTCAGCAGGCTGCAATGCACTGTGGGATTGGATAACCAAATCCCAAATGCAATTAGCGCTGGTTTCAGAGGCCGCGGTTTAGGCAATGTGTTGGAATGCACCCCCCGCATTCATGCTTGCTGTTATAATCTCATCAGATCCACTATCTAAAGACATCTATAAAAACCCAAACCCCGTTGCTGTAGCCCTAATGATCATTACTCTAGCATAGTGTGCTAACCAAAGCTAGTCAGAAATGAAGATATTTGTTTTTATTTTTTATTTTATTGATGCTTTGTTTTTGTTTCGTATAAATGTCAGAACTCACTATTCACCTAGTCCAAATGTATGGCCTACACCTTGATTAGACTAGCTAGGAGTATCGAAGCCATCTCAAAATCTTGTTCTTTTGTTTGACATTGTTGTTGAGTGGATGCTTCTTAATGGTGTCTTTGGTGTTAGGCTAGATTGTATGTTGCATATACTGTATGGCATTCTAAGGTATTCATCTTGAAAGAGTTTGTCAGTACACGGTGACATTTGGTCGATACAGAATGAATGGACAATGATACATTTATGGCTTAAATAATCTTCAGGTCTGGCATCTCTTTCTCCATTAAAATGATGAATTTGACTTGAATAACACCCACAGCAGAAGATGTCACAGTGGAGAAATGAGCTTGTGTTGTCACGGCAAGGATACAATGTCATCTGTGCATCAAATGTGAGGATCCTCATAGGCTCCCGGTGTGTGTGCGTGTGTGTGTGTGTGTGTATGGAGCGATAGATGCCATATGACAGCCGCACACAGCCCATCCCTCATGGTCTTGCCCTGATCTACCTGGGAAATGACCATTCCCTTCAGACCAGGTTTGTCATTCGCTGCACATGCACGACACAACCTTATGGGAGCTGATAGGCTGGCTGTATAGACACAGACATACTGCAAACCTACGCAGAGCAGGGCCACACACACACACACACAAACTTGTGTGGAACAACGTGTGATGGAGTGAATTTATTATCATGTTTATATTATTAATAATGGGATGGGACTCATAGGATGGACACAGTTTATTGTGTAAGATAACAAATATAGTCTACAGTAGCATATATGATGCAGCAAAGACAGTCTCCACTTTATTAAAAATAATTGGATCCAAAATGTGATGTTGATGTTTGATATTCTACATAGAATACAAGAAACTCAAAATATTAGCTCCTAGCTTTAGTTACAGATTTTCTCAATGGCTAAAACATTAAAACCTGTTCTCTGAACCAAATGCTCAATGGACTGAACTAATTTATTGAATGGATCACTCTTTGGCAAAACCATAAACAGTTGTCACCTACTGTAGTTAGACACAATTTGTAGATCTGCATGAGTCTTTTTTCACTAACTGTAAACACATTCTCACTCACTAAAACACTGTTTGAAACGTGATGCACTTGTGACACTTGTGTTACATAAACACACATCACAGCTTAAACACAATGGCTCAAAATTGATTACACATTTTGCTAATGATGTCATGAAACCACATGAAGACAATTCAGAGTGCAAAGGTTGTTGCAGGTTGCTGCAGTTTGATAGAAATAGATTTGGGTCATAGCTATACTTTATGACTGACGGATGGATGGATCCGGCACACCAGAAGGTTTTCTCCCCATTGCCTGGCTAGGGACAACATTGCCTGTGATGTAGATGAAGTCCTTTGGGCTGACCCAGTGCAAAGACGTGATGCAGAGGCCTTATGAATCTCTTTGAATGTACATTTACAATGTACTGTATTTTTTCAGTATGTCAGTGAACATCTACTGAGTTGTGAATAAATGTTTTTGGTCTAATAATCATGAAACATTTGTGGAGCTGCATGTCATTTGTTGATCTTGTAGTAAAGAATACTCAGTAGTGTTTTAATTTGACTAACTATGGTATAATCTGAAAACATTGTTTGATTATGAGAACAGATATTTCTGTTTTTAGACCATTGTTCAATTTTGAGTCAGAGTAAGAGTCAGAGGTTTTGTGAATGCAGTTTGAAAATTGGGTTTTGTGTATAAAAATGTTTAAAAAAATGGTTGAAGGCTTCAAGAAATATGTCTTAGCAATTGAGAAAAAACTGTATTAAAATACTACTACAAATACTACTATTAGTAATTAGAATGTCCACTGACTGAATAATCAATTATTTAGAATATTACAATTGTAAAAAGTTATGGTGCTGTGATAATTTGATTATTCAAACATTATAAATGCAATAAATAAGCCTAAATAAACATCACCACTAGTGATATTATCTTAATATCACTTAAACATTTGTACCTAAAGTTCCCACAATAAATCCAATAAATACACTACAAAAAAATTTAAATCTTACCAAGTATATTTGTCTAATTTATAGTAAAAATATCTAACTACACTTAATATAATACACAATTACCTAGACCTCATCTATCCAGATATGTCTTATTTCAAGAAATCTTACCAAGCAAATTTTCACTTGTTCCATTGGCAGATTTATTTACCTCTTTACCTCAAATATGATATTATATTCATAATTATTTTAGTTATTTTTAAAGAGCCATTTTTTGCAGGCCTAAATAAACATCACTACAAGTGATATTAATTAATTTCTCAAATAGGGCTACAGTAAAATAGTTTTTCCTAAAAATGTGTTGGAAAAATACAGTGTTCAGTGCAGTGCTAAGTGAGCTGTTGACCTGCTCAGAGGTTCTTTGGCCATCTATGGCATTGTTCTTCACGAAAGAGCATTTTCTGAAAGTGCCATAGTGAGGGTCGTGATTGTTCAATGAATATTTATTCAAAGTATTAAATGAGCAACAAAAGGCCTCCTACGATTTCCTAGTACACAAATGATAGAAAATTGCCAGCACAGAATTCACATTTATCTTCCTGTATGCATTTTGCAATGCTGATCATATTTAAACTAGGCTCTGAACAATCTGTACTTTTTCTGTCAAATAACTTTTGAGCATTGTGTTGGAACAAGCAAGACTAAAACCCAGTGCTATGATTGTATGCTGTCTACTTGGTTTGAAGGGCTTTGCAAAATAAACTAGCTCTCTCTTGGCAGCATTAGAAGACAGAGGCTGTGCTGACGTGCACATTTTGGGAGAGAATTCAACATTTGTATGGCTGAATCGATACAATTAAAATTGGCTTTGCGTTAAGCAGTTCCCCTTTCATCCCAAAACGGGGAGCTCAGCAAAGTTGTTGTTTTCTCCTTCTACATCATTTACCTCAATTCTATCATCAATGACAACATGCTAGCAAACTTCGCAACCAGACGCGCATAAAACAAATCATTTCAGGGTGTCAGCAAATAATGTGTGGTAGTGATGCAAATCTGTTTACCACGTTTCTTCCACTACATTAAAGGTGGCTTTTGTGTTAACTGCTTTGACAGGATGTCATAAAGCAAAGAATAATGTAATGCTTGTGTGTACCAGTTGTGTGTCTAAGTGACTGTGTTGTGCTAGCAAAAGAAAGATAAATATATTCAGGTGATTTTTTGAGATAGACTGTGCTTCTTTTGACTGGTTTCAGATGTCAATATTACATTTCCAATCCTCAAATACTATGAATATTAATAGCAATTTCTATTATCATTCAAATGATGTATCCAAGCACATGCATTTTAAAGGGTAACAGTGATTGAGTCGAAGATGACTTTGACTAGCGCCAGCATTTATTTGGCGTGACAACGAAAAGTGGCCTGGATCTTTTAATTTGGCCACTTAAGGAAGTTCAAAGTGGAAAGAAAAGTTCCGAGCAAGGCCCGGGTGGATGTGCAATGGCTGTGGCTGGTTCCATTTATCTTCCAGGGCTTTAGCACACCTTCGTGTTTAATACCCAGCTCTTTAATTTTGATTAGAGCTTTCACACTATTTACCCTCCTCATCACTCCATTACAACACACAGTATTGATTTATTCCTGGAGAAACTATCAAGGATGCACAGGAAATAACTTATATGATAAATGTATTTTAATCTTTTGTTACATTGAAAAGCCATTTTATGACTGGTACTAGAAGCTGAATTAATGATTGGATTAAAGTTTGGCATTTGGAAAGAGACTAGCTCTTGCCATGCTGTTGTTGATCATTTATGGGACTATGTGCACATATTTAATCCACCTATATTTTGTTGAATATGAAAACAACTGTTCTTATAAACGTCACTCAATCTATCCATTATCTTTTGAACTCTTGCCACTGCGCCACATAGTCTCCGTACTGACACTACAGAAGAGTGTGCGTAGGTATACGTGCACAGTATATGACATCTAATGGCAGGGAATAGTTATGGACTGTGTACGCAGCGGCATCAAACAGAGGGCGCATGCCGGCTCACAGCCCAACCACAGAAGAGGAGCATGAAGAGGAGCATGTGGCCGTGTCAGCAGCCTACTGTGGTGTGGCCAGGTTTCCCGGGGCTAGGGCTGCGCTCTGCTCCATACGGAGGGCCTGTGCTGGGAACCCTGGGGCCATGCAGTCCCAGGTCAGCAGATGGGCTTGTGATTATTATTTCCAAGCCTGTCTTACCTGACCACTTCCTCACTCCGTGAACAGCTGTTTCGCTCGCTTCACTGAGAAGCTACACTGAACGGCCATTTTTCTTTTGTTCTTTACTTTGTACATAGTATAAATCTTTGCTGTGACCCTGCTCTGGGCTTCATCCACCTGTGTCTTACCTCAGGCAAGAGCTCCCTTGGAGATTATTGTCTTTTTTTTATATCCAGAAAAGACTATTAACACAGTTGTTTACCAGACAATAGAGCGCTGCAGACAAACCCTAATTTTACAACAAAGTTCTTCATGCCTTTTGGACCTTTGCCCCGTACAAAGGTTGTGCAGAGGTAACAAAGATACACAATATTGTATTGCACTATAGGACCATGCCACTTCTGAGCTCATTGCTACTGTATTTCTGTTTTTGAGTTGTGGTTCTTCAGGAATTAGTTATATAGCTAGCGGGTCTGTCAAAAGTGAATGCGTTACAAAATTATTTTGTTGTATTTGTCTGTTGACCTGCTACAAAATCTAAAATAAACGTGTTAATAATTATAATAATATCATAACAAGGTTGAGGACATTTCAAACCTCTTAGACTTTGTCAGGTTCGGCCATGACATAGTGCAGACTGTAGTGCTTTTGGATGAATACCCTCTTTAGTCAACCAATTCATCACACTGCAGGGAATATTGTTCTACAGCACCTGGTGTTCAGACTATTTTGGTGTTCTAAAAACTGTCAGTACAAACCATTTGTTCACCATCCTAGAATGGCTGCAAAGCCTCGTTATTGCCCCATTACTCTTAGAGTTTCTTCAATATGGCAGAAATTCTAAGCTTTCTTTCCGATGGTCATTTTATACACGTGTGTGAATCCCATGGATCTACATGGACTGTATGGTAAAAGAGAAAGTTCTCCTGTACTTTGTACTTTTCTAAAACTGTATAGTAAATAATGTACAAAACTAAATTGAAGACATCTACATATATTTACAATAAAAAGGTAAGTCTGATATTGATTGAACACATGATTTCATAGATTCTGCAAAATAAAAACACACTTTGCTCTCCGAGAGTAACATCGAAACAATATCCCCAGCCCTTTGCAAACCAAGAGAGACTTTAAATAAGTAGTTTAACAGCAACAAAAACAAACTGGAGTAAAATATTTAACCAGGAACACAAAGAGATCTGCTGAAGCCCTTTAAAGCCTACCAAATCATTCAACTCAAGTGTTTAATGAAAGACTTGATTCTGGTTAATTTATTGATGAAAATGAAATATGTGAGAGAGGGGATTTTCTTTGAAATGCACAATAACATAATAATTTTTTCTTGACTGAAATTGCATGTGTATATTTATGTAGGGGTTGGGTGTGCAAATAACCTTTTATCTGTAGGTTTACTGTAAAAACGATTTACAATGAGAAGACACAACCAGACCTATAGTACAAGGTTATGCTGTATGCATTCAACGTCAGGCCCTGGCCGCTGAAGCATTGATCAGACGCCGCTTTTCATAGAGGGTACATTTAGATTCCCAGCCCCACCCTCAAATCCCACAGTGTGCTCTCAAGGAAAAGCATGGAAATGAATTATGGAAATTTCTGATGGGAAACTTGGTGCATTAGCGTTTCATTTAGCTTTCTTGTATCCTGAAGCACTCCTCCAACCTACAAGAGACGGACTGGAAATATAACTCTCAGTGGCGGGCAAGCCCATAGGGCTACCTCTCCTAGTCAGGGCACGGGCCAGTCGATTTATCTGCCAGTGGCCTGGGCCTGTCTGATACAGGTGGATTTATCACCACTGCCTGGAGCTGCAGGCCTACAAACTCAATTCAGGCCTCCGTTTTTTATACTGGCTATAAGCACAGCCACCTCTGCTAACTCTCCTCAACCTCTGCAGCCCAGGGTGATTGTACTCTTTCAGGCACCTTTTATTTGTGTCAACGTTCGATTTTAAGGCAGTTTCCAAGTAAAAGAGATATTTGTTGACTACACTTGTGTATTACTGTTTTGATCTGATGATGTGTTGACTATGTGTTTGTTTGGAGTTAAGTGAAATGAGATCACGTCATATTATCAGACAGTGTGACCTTTTTGTGTACAGCAGCGATACAGCTGTATGACCTATAGCTTGGCACATACTCTTAATAATTCAAAAGTATGTAACTTGGAAGAAAATACAATCAATAAGAGTCAACAAGCATCATCTCACAGGGAACTACTGTGAAATGACAGATATCCTTTATTTTTCACAGGTGAGTTTTCTCTGAGCAGTTTGGTCAAATCTGCATAAGGTCTTTATTGTTTTTTCTTTAAACAATAGCTGCATGTTTTACTGCAATATTGAAATATTCAGCATTAGCTAAATGTTTGAAAAATATAATGTCATAATCATATAAATTGTTATATGATAACAGCAACAGCAGTCATCTTCAATACAGCTAAGAAATCCATTATTGCAATTTATTTTACTATTAATATACCATTGCTATTTTCTTAGGATATTTACATTATATATATATATATATATATATACATTCTGACTTGTTTACACGTGTCTTAAACTGGACAACATTGAGAATACATAATGTCACAACACTGATTTGCCAGTGTTGATGCATTTTATATACTGTAAGCAGACATAACATTGTATCTCATTATAATGCAATTACATACAGTAACTCATATCATCATCATGTCTTACATTGAAGCATGCTTACTGTACATCAAACACAGCATATGTAGTCTGTAAAGAGAAATCCTCAAATATCTTAATTGAGCTGATGAAACACATAACAGCTACTACTACTTGTGTTACCATAAAATATAGTTACAGTAGCTTAAATTAAATATTTTCCTTTACTTCATATTTTGCACTTTTCTGTAAACTGTAGAGATCTTTTAATTTGTACTGTGCATCTATAGCGGCCCCAAACAGACAATACTCCTGGGGACTTTCTCTCATTTAGTTTGAACGCCCCTACAGGAAATTGGTTTTGCAATACTCTGATGATAACCAATAATGTAGCTGATCAATGAACAACGAAAGCCAATGTAATCTATAGTTTTTCACTAAACCCGGTTGGTCACTAAACCAAGAATAAACTTGCTTTGAAATAATGTCTTAATATAAATTGTGTCATCCTACCTCCTATTGTAAGATATAGGATGTAAGACTTGGATATCAGTTTGGTTTGTACAGTTCACAACAAACTCAGCTCATACTGTAATAATGTTTTACTGTAATACAGCAATATTGCCTTATAGTAGGGGGTATAAGCAAACTATTGCACAAGTATTCATATATTAAGCTTAACGGATATAGTCAGCTATTGCGAGCTAATTGTAAGCTAATTCACTTTTTGTCAAATTCAGCAAATATCTCATTGCATTTCGCTATTTTACTGTACTTTGTGCATGTTGAAAAAATAATCTGATACTTCTACACAGCCTTAGCTCCGTAAATTGAATTACAAACAAAGTGGCGAACACCGCTCACGAGGCAGCTCCGCGGAGGGATATTGTTTTGATTTGAGCTCGAAGTTAGCAAGTGTTCCCGAGAATGACTGACCCTGCCTTAAATTTTCATCCAGAGAGACCCCAGGGCCGGGGCCGCCCCCACCATCGCTTCCCAAATGAAACCTTATTTTAACACCAAGTCGATTAAGTATCGTAATTTGAGTATGCAAATATCGTAATTTGCACATGCACGCACATCAGAAAAGTATTCCTCGCAAGGAAGGTCCACTTTCGATGCAGCATTTTAAAGGCCAATCTGTCCAATAACATGAAGTGTGTCTCTCTGCCACAATCCCTCCACCGAGTTAGGCCAGAAAATACATTGATTTTTAATTAATCCATTTAAAAGGACGAATAGCAATCATCTTACCATTGCTGATTTCTTTAATAAATGTTTTGTTAGATCGAATAAATCCACGTCAAAAAGTAATTCTAGGCAGTCTGATAAGATGTAAGGTATTGGGTCTTGTCTAAGCTTATGAATTGGTGATGACATTTAGATGACGTACAGTAGTTCTCAAAGTTGTGGGAAAAGTTTGGCACGAAGGTCTTACATATAGACGAGAACATGTTTTAATAATGAGACAGGAAAATATTTTTTGAATCTGAATGTATTTTAGGCCATATATTATATATTTAGTCACATATAGAACCATTTATATATTTGGAGATATTTGCATTCAACAAGCAACCACATTTCTAATTGTTTGACTGTTCATGTACTAAAACCCATTCATATTTTTTTTTGTTCACTTCACTGGCTTCAAGCTTGACAAATCTACTCATCAGATGTTGTAATGTAGTTGCAATGGTACTTTACTGTAGATGCATAATTCAAATAAATGTTTCAGGTAAATCAAGAACCTTCTGTCAGGTGAACATTAAAAACCTTATATTCTGTGTTTGAGCTTCATGTACTCTGGACCAGTGTCATCCACATTTAACCTGAAAATAAATCTCACAAGTGTTCCCTACAGTTTAATACCAAAATTTCATCTGTAACACTTCTTGATATGACACCAATTAATTTATGGGCATGCTTTTACAAGAAGAAACGTATCCAGGGGGACAAGGATGAAGGGATCAAATGTTTCTAGAAAGTTTTGGAAGCGAAAGCCCAGCACACTACTCCACTGGTAGTGTAAATGCCCAGTCAGCACGACACGAGAACAAATATCTGTGTTCAGAAGCACATGGTTGCGGCCAACTGGTGCCCACGCAGGAGGCAAGCCCCTTCGGCCAATGGCAAGCTGGTCCTGGCCCTGCTAGCAGCGGCAGCAGCAACAGCGTGCCCGCTTCGAGCTCGAGCCGCGACTCCACTGCTGCGCGTACCTGGCAAATGCTGTTGTGGCTTGCCAAGGAAGATTTATACCTGGTGTTTGACCTACTTGAGTTTGCATCTATATTAGTGGAGGAGTGGGCTTGGTTGAGGGGGGAGAGAAAGGTCACATGGATCCCAGGTCCTCCTCTGAAACATCAGGATGATGTAGCTGGCTAATTTACAGAGCAACAGTTGTCCCCTCGGCTGCTACAGATGGTGCACCGCAGTTCAGTGTATAGCGCATCGGCACGCAGACTTCTCAGTGCACACATGACAACCAAATAAATGTAATGTTTTTGGCAAGTAGAAAGCACTGGTCATGTTTTTATTGCTTCTGTACAATACTTTTTTAGAGTTGAGATGGCCTGGATAGTTTCAGAATGCTAGATTAGAAATTACTATTTTAAATGTAAAAACAAAATGGTATACTGTTTAGGCTACAGTTTGGTTATGAACATTATCAGTTGTAGCCCTACAATTGATATTGTGGTTGCATTTATTTGAAGAAATGTGGAAATAACATATTTAGAAATTGAAATATTTTGAAAATGAACAGTGTTTTCTCAGACTTCTGAACCTCTGTATACCATAGATACGTATTTGTATTGTTCTTATGATTGTATACATGCATTTTTATGTACAGTATATGTGTACTCCCCCTTTGTATTGCGATGTTGAACACTACAGGTAAGTCACCTGCACAAAAGCCCAAATTATTTGATGTCTGTGCCATGACACACAAGAGAAATGCGTTGGAGATTCAGGTAATTTGCATGATAGAATAACCTTCCTTGTGTTTGGGGGGAAGAAAGAGCTAATATATTCAGTGTTATTTGTGGTCATGCTCTTCAGTTTTTTATCACCTAGAGAATAGCATTAAATCACCTCACTGGGGGAATAAATCGCGAAAAAGGAAGAAATGAAGAAGCTTCTGAATCTAATGAATTCCTTGGAGAATAAACGCGTCTCTGAATAAAGCCCTAATCACAAATTAAGTGGTTGTTGCCATCAAGCCTTTGTAGAACATACCCACAGACATGGACCTGGTGAATGTGTGCTCAAATTATTTCCTCAGCTGCTCAGGCAACAATGAAATAGATAAGAGGTATAAGCTACCCAGTCCTCGGGCAGTCCATGTTTAAAGATAGGACAGGGCTCATTTCCAAACTAATCCCCTGTTTCAATCCCCAAGCCTCATTTGCTCCGTGTAGACTCCGACTTGAGGGTCAAATTGAAATATCAAGGAAGTCATCTGTGTCTGTGGAAGGTCACTTTTTGCAAGCTTTCATTTCCTCACTCTAACAATATGTGGTAGCATTGTCCCATATGGCAATTATTTTTCTTGATTAATTTGTCATTATTTTAACAATATACAGTTTATATGTCCATATTCTACTGTATGACCTCTGTGAATCTTATTTCTGACCAGTTTCATTCATTAAACTTTCAACAAAACTATTGCTCTACTTAGTGTCTGGACTTTGTTAGTATGGAAATATGTTTTAATTAATTGATTATGTCAAATTGTAAATCTATTATATTACTTGCATTGTCAAATACACAGTTCATTCTGAATTAAGCCTCAAATAAGCACTTTTGTTCACCAACAAGGGTAAGTAATTCCTCCAACAGATTTCAAAATAAACATGTTTAACCAATCACATTATTTGTGGTATTAGAAGCATCACCAACCAGCCTCTGGCAGTCTTTGTTTCAGCAAAGGTTTCTGTGGTGGGACAACTGTGGGGATGGCTGGCACTTGGTAAATGTTTGATGTTCATTAAATTTGGGCTGAAATTATCACAAAACAAAACAAACAAAGTAAGATATATCAAAGCATATGGTGCAGGGTAGTTGAATTACAGTTGGTTCCAGCCCTCAACCACACTGCATCTTCTGATAGTAGGTTTAAAGCATTTGAACATGTAAAATAGTTTGCTTGATTGAGCTTTAGGTAACAAACCCAAATGAAAAAGGTAAACATCTTTGGATTCTATCAGTGATTATTTGTACAGTTTGTGGCACGCATACTGTAAGGGTAATTTACAATTCCAATATTAAAAATAAGCATTCTAAGCTGTCTAAAGTGACATTATGAAGAATTACCTGATTCATGAATATATATTGTAAGAGTCACAAAGCGGCTTTCAAAATAATGTCTGGCCAACTTTACCAATTTCTTTCCACAGACTTGCTTTATTGAACAAGGTATAGCAACTGGCAGAACTGAGTAAGTTTTTCACAGTGAATAATCCCTCTAAGCCTTCTTTGAAGGAGTTCTTACACCAGGAAGGTGGATAGGGCAGATTTTAATCAATACAGGAAAACAAGGAGCTCGGGGGACGTGAGCAGCCTACCAGTCAGGATGAAGATTAAACACCTCTGTCTAAAACATGCTCAGATCATGTCAGAAAGCCCGGGCAACTTCAAATCCATCTATCAAAACGGTATCAAACTGTGTTTTTCTAACAAAGCAATGTTATATGACATGTATTCTCCCCTACAGATGTAAGTGAGCTAGTAGATCATAAATCATAGCAGGCAAAGCTTAGGTTGACCTCTAAACGGTTATGTATCAGGCTATTCTGATTCACTGTGGATGTATTTTGGCCTCAATAGGTGTATACACTCTATTAAAGCTTTGAACAATGCAGAGGTATTCCCACGGGCTGATTCTACATAGTCAGTCTCTGTTCCTTGCATGCAACACAAGCCTATTTTCAGGTGAACTTTTCATATGTTTTCATTTAACTGCACAAACGTTTTTATTTGATTATACACAATTGTTATTATTCATACATTATTGTATAGCATTTATGTATATGAAGCAACATTAACCTCTTAAAATCCGGCCCTTTTTCTAGGAAAAAAAAATACCAAGTGTAGCTCCTCAACCAGGAGACCTACATGCACACTTCTGGTTTCATTTCATAGGGCAGAAGCTACTGAATGTGAATACATTATAACTAAACATATTTATATTACCATTGCAAAGTAGATGTAATACAGCAAAAATGTAATATTTCATTACCGCCTAAAAATCTACTCACTTTTAAAGTAAAAATATTTTTGGAATGATCCATTTGCAGCCTAAATCATATAGAAATCTATAAGCCAACATCTGAATATTACCTGTGCAATGGTTGATTCTAATAGAGTAAAGCAGAGCAGATTGAGAGAGGTTTTATTAGAGACATGTCAGGCCGAATTTTCAATTTAGCCAGGT
>JAODTR010000021.1:2185144-2200316 GCA_025399935.1 Amblyopsis rosae | reverse complement strand
GAGCTTTCCAATGTGGCTCGGGAAAGGGAAGTTTGGGGTCCCCTGCTGGAGCTGCTGCCCCCGCAACCCGACTCTGGCTAAGCGGATGAGGATGGATGGATGGATGGTAAAGCAGACTCTGTTGTTTAGTTTTATGTCCGACTTGGTCATTATTTTATGTAGTTGGTCGTCATGCATGTCAATCAAAATACCTTGCATGTCAAGTAGGCGGGTACTGACGCAGTTAGTGAGCGCTGTGTCCCAGACTTTCCATAAGAAAAAGCTGGCTCTGCGAGACTACAGCACCCTCCACACAGTGAAGTTTGCAAAAACAAATGACCATAAACAGTAGGAGCTTGGTAGACGAACTGCTATTGTACGATGA
This sequence comes from Amblyopsis rosae, assembly GCA_025399935.1. Classification (NCBI taxonomy): domain Eukaryota; kingdom Metazoa; phylum Chordata; class Actinopteri; order Percopsiformes; family Amblyopsidae; genus Amblyopsis; species Amblyopsis rosae. Next base: position 2,199,952 of record JAODTR010000021.1, on the reverse strand, counting down.
AACTAAGGGTCAAAGTGTGGAAAACAAATTGAGGCATGCACCTTTAAGCTTTTCTCACACAGGAAAGCTCTGGGCTGCTGAGTTTTAGTTCCCCTCAGAGCTGAGAGGGAAGGGGTTTGTGCCATCTGCTGACGGGCCCACTCTACCAGATTCATTCCAATCACCACGTATGATGGTTTGAATTGCACCCATAGGCCCCTGGGGAAGTGTGCGGTTCACTTTCCTTGGCTCAAGCGGAGGAGGAAACAGATGATACAATTAATTATCAATAGGTCCCCTCAGTAAATCAAAGCCATTTTGGCAAATCATGACAAAAAGAATAAAAAAGAACCCCTTCCCCAACTGCCTATGAATTGCCGCCATCCCCTCATTGCCCATTCTCAACAACTGCTCTCTGGCCGCCTGCCTCATTACAATCCACTAGGTGTTTGAATAGATTGTTCAAATATTTTCACTGTTGATTCCTTTACTCTTGAGTTTGAAGGCAAGTTCTCTTAGGAGGAGTGTAGAACCCTCCTGTCTGCACGCATTCAGCTCTGCTCCTCATCTCCGAGATTTAACGAGCAGTGGCTGAAGCCAAGACATTGTAGGCGAGGAGGCTGATAGGAGCTCATTATCTCGTAGTGCCCACGCTGGCCTTTACGGCTCGTATGTTGTGGTTGTGGTAAGGCTCCCTATTTCTTGTGGTAGGGTAAACATTTACCCGTCGCAGAGGGGGTCGTGACCATTAGTTACTGGGGGAGTGGTGGTAATGGAAAGAGACTTGTCTGGACCGCGGCCTACTCCACATCTTAACAGAACAACTCACTCGTAGACACGTGTCTACGGTGAACTGAGACGTAAGAAAGTAAACGGCCGTTAGGCACGGTTTTCACTATCTTGACAGACATGCATGAGTTGTTAAGGAAATGTGTTTCCAATGTTGTTAAATACAACAAATTTACATCCACCTTTTGACATCCCAGCCTTTGGCCACCATATGGAGTGTAGGTTTAACTGATCTAGCTTGTCTGAATTAGTGTGACTGAATAATACATCTCAAACTCAAGTGTAGCGTGAATATGCTTCAGAATTAGCGTTATGCATTCCTCGATTTGAGTCTGGAAAGAGTGAGAAATGCCCCTGCAATGGAAACTATAGGTGCTTTCAAATTGCAAATGTTCAAGGTGAACATGTTTTCTTTACATTTTTTTATTCTAATCTTTTGTGTAAACATTCCAAATTGTTACATGACTAACCCTCAGTCCAGTGTCATTGTGTTCATTGAGAATTTCCTCCAGAGACAGTTTACCATGAACTCAAAGAAAATGTAAAAACTGTTTGAAAATGTTCACCTTTGCCAATTACAATGCACCTCAGCTTTAGGACAAGCTGTTGTTTTGATTTTAAACTCCCCATACTCCTCCAGCAACCAAGTGTCTGGGAATCCCCCAGACAAACGCTGAACAAAGAGTTCTGAATGGGAGTGTTGTTGCCATTCTATCAGGAGTGTCTTTAAATGTCATCTCTAATAGTGAAATAGTGTGTCTGAAGGCTGAGAAGAAACCAAGAGGACTGAATTATAAATTACTTAAATGCATATAGGGTAATTCAGGCCACTCGAGGGAGTAGAGGCCGATGCAATTGAGGGCCGCCTCACCACACACATTTTGTCAAATTGCCATGTAGCATGTTTTTTTATATGTATATAGCCTACTGTTTTGCAGTATGCTGCATTCTACACAGGGACTACAGCTGAAAATGTGTTATTTTAACTAAAACTGCAATATATTTATTGTGAATTGTCCCTGACCAAATAAAGAAAAAAAATAAATAAATAAATAAATAAAAAAAACCCGCAAGGCTTTGCATGCTTTCAATTTTTTGCTTTTAAATGTTTTGTAAAATTGTAATAATGCTCAGGTATTATGTATACGTTTACAGACAGTATGTATATCCTGCCCACAATTATAAATTGTGGGGGGGAAAATGTGAGAATTCAAAATATGAATCAAAATGTGTAATGATACTTGATCTTTCACACGGTTCCTTTATGTCTAACGTAAAGCATCACGTGATCACTCTGTGTCTGCTGTCAGTGTGTGAGCTGCCCCGGCTACTGTGTGTTGGACAGTGATGGCACGTGAGCCATGCGCAGCCCTCCCCCTTCACATCAGGGACGAGGCGGGGAGAAGGGTGAGGTCTCCCGGGTAAGAGAGGCTCATTAGGCAGCCAGAGCCTCTCCACACCCTAACAGGATCCGTGTGCCAACAGACTGGCAGTCATCGTCAAACCTCTATCCATCTCTTTATCTCCCAGCGCTCTCGCTCTCTCTTTCTCTCTCTCTCTTGCACACACACACACACAGAGTATCTATTCTGAGTGATTGTGTCCACAGACGACGAATTAATATGTTACTGTTTAATAAAAGTACAACTAACTTACTACATTATTGCAGCGCATGTTAATATAATTTACTAATATACATGAAATCATAGCATTTACTGCTGGAAATGTCATGTTGGAAGTTATGTTTAATCATCTCAAATTTAGATGATTCTTGACTTTAATTAGATTCTAAATAAAGGCAGGATACACACATCTTTAGACATCATCTGAATAAAATGACAATTGATATTCTTATAGAAGCGGCAGGTTGCATGCGACTTGACTCTTCTTGTCTGGGCTTCCTTCCATTTCCAGTGCTCATAATATCAAATGTGTAGGATAATTCTGATAGGGCTTCTCAAGGCTGGTCTGATGCTTGTTAGAAGTGTGATGAGCCACTTTGCTTCGCTACAAGTTGAGTTAATTACAAACACAATCAGGATGCACATTGTGGCTGTGTAAACCCCACTAATACCCCGGGTAGCGATCTGACTGATTGTTTGTGCCGTTAGGATGAGATTGACTACACTGTGTGACATGGTTTCCTAGATTTGCAACAAATACAACTTAATAATGCCTTGTGGGGTGAAGAGTGGTGTGATGGCACCTCATTTGACTGGAATTGCCCAAGTGCTCTTCAGCCAGGCACTAAAGGGAACACTGTTGCATGCCCCATGACCTTCTGCTGAAAAATGACAAATCTAAAATCTAGACAATATTTTTCCATAGATTATTCATCGATTGTATTTTATTTTTCAATAGAAATATTACAAAAATTTAACTAAATAGATGTAATGTAATGTAAATGCAATGTAAAAACCTTACCCTTGTCTTTCACTGAAAAAAGGGAATTGCACTTTATGCTGAGATTGTAAGACTTGGGGCTTGCTCAAATTAATTGCCACCGACTTTCCAAGGCTACAGACAGGCTGCCTTCAAATTAAGGCTGCTAAGCGGGAGAGTCAAATTGGAATTCAGATTCTATTAAGAAGCCAATGCCTGGCAGCACATAACTCCAAATGGGCCCAGTGCAATGGGAAAGAAGACCATTACAGAGGAAACACATTAAAGCACTGCTGATCTATTTGCTGAAGATAAACTTAGCATATGTCTCCCAGAGCTGCTTGGTCAAGGCCTGCACCAATGAAGATGTCTTTTTGGAGCTTGATTAGACACACAGAGATCAAAGTCAAGCGGACCCACAGCTCTGTAAATGTGATGACATTTCTATTACTGCAAAGATTTTTTACATTTATATATAAATATATACAAATAATGGACATTGTCATCGCCAAACAATATGAACAGTCACTTTCATAATTAATAATATTACTTACAGTATTTTGAAAGCCACGTTGTTTCTTTATGCAGTGTATCGGGGCGACGCATACTGCACGTAAGCGACCACTTTGCGAGGAGATGGCTGTAGGCAGATCATTGCTTCCATTATTACAGCATGTGTCCCATATGCACCCCTTGTCTGTCTGTCTGTCTGTCCAATGTGCCGCTTGCTTCCCTACAGTTGATAAGCTTCTCATTTCCGGGGCCAGCGATGTTCCCACAGCCCGACCCCATCAGGCCCGGTGAGCCAATCACAGATGGGCCTTCTTTCAGTCACGGCACAGTAGGTTTCCCTGATGACAGGCCACGACGTCTGTGTATGGTTGATCCTGGGCATGTTTATCATCCCTCCTTCTCCCCAACAACATCCCCCACCCCTGCCCCAGGTGAGTGAAGCTCCTTTGAGGTGTAGACATAGAGGCAGGGGCGAGGACACAGCATGGTGACTCTGTGCCCAGCACACAGGACATGCATATGGTTCATTCTGTGACCGTGTAGTCCGGCACAACACAACACTCAAATGTTTTCCGGCGTGTTCTTTAGCTCCTGTCTCTTGTAGTACAGGCCTGTTCAACCACGAAGCACAGGTGTCAGTGTTTTGAGTTAATTTACAATGTGCTACTTAGTGTGGAGACACTCAACAGCAAGACAACAAGGTTTTAGTTTAAAAAATAACACAATTGGTTGAAAGAGGTCCAGTTGCCTATTAATGACGTTGATTGACCCCTTAATGCACTGCACGTTGTTTCAATGACAGCTTCCTGATTGACTATAAAGCGAAACAAGTGCAGAATGAGCTTGTGACGTCTGGATGGTACCACATGGGCTAATTTGGAACGACTTCTGTGAATGGTTATATGATTTTTAATGACTGTAGCTCCAGGGTAGCACCATTGTTGGCCCCAGAGGAATGAAAAAGACCTATCCCATACTGTAGCTAGATGGAGTGTTTGGAGAATGTGTGAATATGTTAATGACGTGTCAGTGATTTATTCTAATTGCTTGATTGTGCCAAGACTGCGTGTGCCATACAGGTGTGGTTCATGTGCACACATCATTAAGAGAGCTCTGTTCATGCAGAAAGATATCTTTATGTTTGCCGTAGGGGGTCGCTGAATAGTTGAATTATCATGAAAACCATGTTGAATAATAGCGATTTAAGTTTCCATATTGGTCCCCAACCATGTTCCCATAACATTAGAACATTTGATATTAAGCCATTAATACCTTTCAGCTGGTCAAAATGCTTACTCTGAAATACAGAAATGGTGTCAAATTGAATATATGGTAGATATATTGTAGAAAATAACAAGCATAATCTCCAAGTAGAGACAGTTTGAAACAGAGTTCCACTTTCAAAAGCCACCCATTACTTGTGGAGTGACTTCTTTGTGTAGCTACCTGGGCTCTGGGTTTATTTTTACCCTCCCTTCGTCCCTCCTCATTCTTTAGCGGCTTCAGGAGATGGCGTTAGTTTGGCTTCATCTCTGACAAAAGATAAATGAGCTCTGGGTCTGTGGTGATCCACTATGGCTGCCAGGGGGTTCCAAAATAGCAAACTATTTTTCATATGGGGCAAAGTGATATGGAGTACGATGCAGCAGGCGCTAACATTTACCATACCATGGTACGCCGGAATACATTTCATTACTTTATTTTTGTTATTTTTACTTTCAACTTTTTTTTTTTGGTGTGCATCAAGGGTGAGCAATAGAGAGCTGTGGCAATTAATTTGATTGAAAAAGCAAGTGTGTTATTTTCAAAGCAACCGAAGTATGCAACAGCATTATATAGAAGTATTGGTTAAAATTTGAAATATAAAAGAGAGAGAAATGTCACTGTGGAAATGAAGTGATTATCTTGGTGAGCATGATTCAGCATTGTTACTGAATTTTAAATAGATATTTCAAATAGAAAAACAAGTATTTCCTTGGTCTAAGCAAGCACGTGATATTCCCCTGCTCTTGTAGAGATGTGATGTAATTAGGGGGGGGTGTGCAGTGCAGTGCAGTTGCTTTGATAAAATATCAGATGCGGCCATTAATCACCTTCTCACTGTGAGGGAGAAAAAAAACAACAGTTTGTGTTTCATTTGGAAAATGTCCTATGTCAACAGGACATCCACCAACGCCTAGCTATAGCTGCAAGAAAACTTTCCCATTTAAATGAGGTGCTAGAGCTTCTGAGGCCCTTTGAAGAAATGTGCTTGGCACAAACAAGAGCGGCAGCCTCTCCTGTGTTTTTAACAGCCGAAACATCGCTGACACCTGATGGCTGATCAAACACAAACCATCTTTCCCCGAATCCTCACGGGAGTTCATCTTTGTATGCCTCTCTCCACAGATAAATCTGCAGACCATGCTACCAGAACACTCCTCCACTCAATATTTACCAAAGCCTCGATCACCGGCCTGGCTGCAGCGATTTGTTAAAAGGGAAACTATTATGATTTTCCAGTATATTCTCCGCCATATTGACAAGTCTCCTGTACCACCGATGATTTTATTTATTTCAAATATTGCAACAGGGATGAGTTGCAGGCTAAATCACCTCTGTGGGAACAAGCCTAGGCATCGTCTGGGAATAGTGTGGGCTTCTGGAATGAACCGGTAGCGGTCCAAGCAGTAAGGTCAGAGTTATTCATGCTATTGGGACTCATCGTCGTCGCTGTCACAGTCCCTTCTTAATGATCCATCCTTGGTGTCGCGCGTGCATACTCATTAGAGTAATATTAGCATGAGCATTACAGGAGCAGGCAATTGTAGAGACCCGCGACGGCCACACAGGAGATCTTCTCTGTGAGGGCCTCGCTCTGTCACAGAGGTGAGATGATTTATGATTTATTTTCCAATAACTCCCAGCCCGCTTTGTGCACTGGGCCCTGCTGTCAACAAACGGCGGGCACCGCCATCTCCCCACACACACCCCGCTCACAGAGAAGGCAGTAGAAGCTTCCTCCGGTTCTGTATATATGTCGAGCCAAAGTGGGCGGGGCTGTGTTAATACAGCCTATTTGTACATGTTTGTCTCTGATAAGTGGAACAAGGGAAAGGGATGGTAGCGAGATTAAAAAGCCATGAATGACAGAGCTCCAGTGGTGTTGGATAGCACTGGCTGGCACGCTCCACACACCTGGGCCTCAAGGCAGATGGTGAGGGCTGAGGGTTACGCAACACAAGGCTAAGCCATATGTCTCCCAGCCACGCAGAACCTTTAGGAAGCCCAGAGTTTGCCTCTCAAAGCAGCCCTTATGAGACCAGAGGGCAAATGTGTGCGCCCCCTGATCCCAGACCAGGTGTTAGATGAGGTGTTTCTTCACGATTCTGTTGAACACTGACAGTAATACGGCAAATTCTAAGGCGTAAGATGGTGTAAGAGGAAGGTAATATTTAGCCTACAGCCTCTTTGTACAGGTGCAGGTGTACAGGTGTTTGTGTTTTAGTACAGCTACGGAACCTAAATAGCCTGCCCTGGACAGTGACTCTTTCTGAACAATTATTATCTGACTGCATATAGAGTAGCTGCATAATGATGGAGTTATCAGTTAATATTCTGTACTTATTCAAGGTAGATGTGTTTGAGTGTGTCTGATGGTCTCGCAGAGCCAGCCTTTCTTTACGGAAAGTCTGGGACACAGTGCTGGCTAACCGCCTATTTGACAAGCAAGTCATTTTTTGATTGACATGCAGGATGACCAACTATGTAACTCAATGACCCAAGTCGGACGTTAAATTTGAGTAATGAGGAAAACGAAACAACAGAACACTGTCTGGGTGTTGTAAATCTGTACAGTTTGTAGGCTACAATTACTGTTTAAAATACATGTTTCAATTTAAATGAGTAAATAAAGCACTGCGCTATCTTTGCACAGAGAATTACAGAGACATACTTGTGAGTGACAATGCAAACAGCCAATTAATATTGACAGTATTGCGTCCCGAAAGTCAGAGCGTCCCGTGTTGAGCTTACGAGGGTATATGCATCAGACATTCAGCACAGAGTTGCCTAAATGTGACGTAGTGCTAATGTATGGAAAAGGCTGAGACTATGACTGTTTCTCAATTCCAAGAATGCTACAGTATGCTTGTGTTCTTGAAAGGTACGTTCTTGTTAAGTGTCCTTATGAGAATGATCTTGCAAGAAAGCGAGGATAGATCTAGAATTAAGATGCATATTCTTGGCTATCATTCTTGGCTGTTGCACAATACCTTGGGCTCAGGGATGACAACACTGGTACTGGTATTATCAGTGCAAAATTGTATATGCTTTAGAATGCTTGATAGCCGGCGAGGTATCATGGCTGTCCCGGTCTGTTAGCGGGACCTCACATTTACGAAATCGTTGCAAATTTTAAACTAGACTCCATTTTGATAAATCGACCACAGATTTGAAGTTGAACTATATTCCCACTCCAAAAACTCTTAAAACAGCATTTCATGACACAATAACAGTAATATTTCTAAAAATATAGCTAGTATTATGTGTTTTCTCGACTACCATTGCAGCTTCTTGATTCTAAATGCATTCTGGGATATTCCGCTGATAAGTTCACACTCTAGCCACCACTGCATGCATCCTTGGTAAAACATCATTAATCGACAACACTTTCTGGTATTTTATCTTGGCTAGATGTGATCTTGTGAATTGGAAGAGTACTTGGCTGTGAATGATGACGTTTCACAAGTCCTCAATAACGCAAGAAAAGAAAAGAATGCATATTGAGAAACAGCCTATGAGTCTGACCACTTAGAAGAAGGGCAATGAGGGTCAGTGCAGTATTCTGAGATCCTTCCTGTATTTCATCAAATCATAAGGCTTTCAATTTCAACCTCCACTTGCCAGGCCATGGTTGGAAATAAGAAAATGTTCTTAACCAATTTACATGGTTAAATAAAGGTTAAAAAAATAAAACAATAAACGTAAATCCATGCATATATGCTGATTGCATTCAAGTAGATCTTTTTAATGGAGAGATAAATACAGGCAAATAAATACATTCTGCTGAGATTTTGCCATACGTGTTTATAATATACCGCACCCAAAATGTGAGGTTATAAAATATATTCACAGTGTCACTATACAGTATGATATTACAGTAAATCTTGCACTCTGCCCTTTTAACTTGAATTCAGACACATATAAATGCAAGTTTAGGTTAGATTTACAGTGTCATGTGCTAAGTGAGTACCCAATACATTTGAGACATTCTGAATAGGAATAAATCGGTGCTCAAGCAACCACGGTGGATTAGTGAGCTAAACAGGAGACAATGGATGGCACTCTGGGACACAAGGATGTGGCACGATCCTTCTTTGTGTTAATCACAGCGGAACAACATTGTCTTCTCTCCCAAAACAATGCCAGTGATGCTAATGGCACTGCCAGCCATGACTAAGAATGCGCTCCAAGTGATTGATAGCCAGAATTACATCAAGGTGACTTTAAGTCAGCTCCATCAGGTGGTTTGGTTTGATCGATAATAAGGAACACGTCGTAACAGGGGAGATGGCTGCCACAAGAACCCATTTATCAGGTCTCGATCATTATCTTACCCTTTGATTTTGAATGCCTTTCCTCACAGGCAGATAGGGAATGTCATCTTCATCTCACACATGTATTGGCCTTAATAACACATCAATTGCTCTAGCAAGAAAAAGTAGCAATGTACATTGTAATAAAAGCATCATATTTGAATATACACTGTTGAACTGTTATTCAAATAAAAACCCTGGAGTATGCTTAAAGAATTGGGATTGCTCATGTTATGAGCAGGTCCAGGGAACAGGGCTTTTGACCACATGGTCTATTGCTTGCTTACACGCACGCACGCACACGCACACACACACACACACACACACACACAATGTCCTCACAGGCCACAAAGGCATGTTCCCCATGCACTACACCACAACTGATAGATTAAACATCAGTATTCAGTATAGCATTGCAGAGCAAGCTGTTAATCAGTGAAGTGTTTTCTTTAACTGGCTGAGTGCATACACTGTACCATATAAGTGAACCTGCATGTCAGACATATCAATTGAATAACATTCAATATACTTACTGTATAATGAATGCTGACTGGCCATATGTTCCTCCTGTACACTACTGTATATTACAGGGCACATATTGATCAGTAACACAATATGTCATGCCAACGTCAACGTATCATATTACATTTCTGGTGGAGAGACAGAAGCTTGACACTTAATACCTCTCATCATCCTGGGTGGAACCTGAGATCCATCTGAGACTCCCACAGTGGAGCGCTCAGATATCAAATATGAAAAGACAGGGCAAATCCCAGGACGTGGCAACAAATAGCCCAACACCAGCCACTCCCCTCTTGGAGAGGCTTACGCAAACCCAGGGGGAAGGTGATGGATTTTTCTTCTCACCTACAGTGAATGGAGCAGATGTTGGAGGAAGATTGTGGACGCCACTACAAGTAAAATATGAATGTGTGTGTGTGTGTGTGTTGTTTTTTTTTTTTGCGTGAAACACTATAGCTCACTGAGTTTTGTCGTTTCAATAACTTAATATTTCTTGAAGGGTAACACACGTGCTGAAAAGAAGAGATAACACACACCATGGCATGCGGAGTCTCTCTCATGGAAGGCCCACATTTCTGAAGTTATACAACATTTGAGGACTTAGCTGTTTATAGACAAATTCAATAGATAAAAAACAATTTCTGAGAGACTGTAGTCCGACAGCCCATAATACTTCTGTCATTGCAGAATTGTGAATAAGTATATTAGCAAAAATCGAATCATGTGCAACACACTGTCCATGATTAAATTTAATTATTTGTAAACACTAAATACATTATGTTCCTTGTTTGCCTGATTGCAAACTTACAATTTTAGAAATAATTCCAGGCTTGATTCATTAAGGTGAATCTGTTGTTTTGGTATAATCAAATAATAATCAAACAAAAATCTAAGTTTTTTTGTTGTTGTATTGCAGTAATGCAGTTTAGTTTTTAGTTAATAACAAATTCAGATGGGTCACTATTTGCAGCATGGCTTAAGGTAAAACATTTAGAGTAATAATAACCTGAAAAGTACTGCATTGTTTTTATGAAGTGTCGATGTTGTTTTTGGATATTCATATCTAGCCACTTTTCAGCTCTGTTACTGCATGCATTGTTTGTTTTGCAAAGGTCATTAGACTTGTGAAAAGGAGGGGGTTTACCCAGCACTGATTTGATTGAGGTAGATGAGGGTGCGCTGGCACAGTGAGTTATGGACACCCAGCAGAGAGGAGCCTCTTCATTAGGGCCAGTGATTAAAATTGATGGCAACCTATAGAGCCGCAGCTCCCCTGAATCCTCTGGAGCATAGCTCTCATTCTTTGCTCATTTATTTGGGACTTTGGGTTGATCAATATAAGGTGCCTACTGCTCACTATGGGGTCTGTCTAGGGAACAAAACCCACAAAAGAAAAAAGGAGAGACTTGTTCTGTTGTTGAAAACAAACCATGGGGGAAACGACAGTTTTGGCGTGCAATGTCGTGTATACCTTTCAGTCTATTTCTGTCGGGCAAAATTTAGGCTGTTGTTTAGCAGCGAACTAAGGTTCTAATATCCCACCTTGAGATTAACTAAAGTTGAAGCAAAATAAGTCTTATTATAAAATATGAATTATGGCTTTGTGTTATCATCATAAAACATATAATAATAATAATAATAATAATAATAATAATAATAATTACTAAAAATGAAGACAGAAAAGTGTGTCCATTATAAGACCCCCATTGACAAATAGATATAAAATGTACGAATTTCATATTTTTAAGAATTTTATTTTTAAGGTCAAATGGACAAGATGTGCCAATCCAGACATTTCTTAGTGCAGTAGGGCACTTAGAGTTATTTCACTGTCATATGGCATCTACATGAAGGGCCTTTTATGTTGGATGCTGTATATAAAAATTTCAATGAGAGGTCCATAGCTTTGTTTTTTTAATTCTTTATAAAAACAAAGAACTATATAATAAAAGAAAGATATGTGTAAGTAATAAAAAAAATATATATTTCTATTTCTATATATTTCTAATGTTTCAGTTAGAAATACTACAGTACTGTAGCTTGACTTGAACTGTTTCAATTGAGCAAACACCACAGGTCAGATAAAACATAATGTAGCATACAAATGATTATTAAAACGAATACTCCCCTACAGTACATCCACTATATAGGGAAAAAGTAAATGTTGTGCTGTCTTGTGTCTGCAGAGTCAAGTGTTTAGTTTACATTGAGCAATAACCCATATTTTCTACTGAAATAGCAATAACAGGAAACTACCGAAATCCTGACATTGCTGGAATGTCTTTATGTGTGGTCATGAAGGAGGTCTCACACTATCAATGATGGTTCCATTTCACCAGCGCAAGATAGATATTCCAAAAAATGTTTCCCTCAATGTGAACTTCAGAATTCTAACATATTACATTTTTACGGCCATACTGTATAATCTTGATGCTGACAGTAAGTCAAATGTAATTATAAAAAAAAAAAAAAACAATCTGGTAAATCTGATAAGAAGCTGTGAGAAAAGAACCACTGATTAATATGATGAGCTGCCCCTGATTCCTTATAAAACTGCTGTGTTATTTGATTACTGCATGCTTTCTTAAACTTGTTCAGCAGTTTTTGTGCATATGCATGTGCATACACATTTGATCTACAGTCAAATAAAAATTGGGTTCCCTATTGACAAAGTCAGCTAGTGTAGCTAAACTGACATACAGTAGGATGTAACCATCAACAAACCCAGGGCATTCCTTAAACGGTGGTTCTCAAACATGTTATGAATTATTTTCTAAGCCCTATATGTACCCCTTTGGCAGACGTTAATATGCTCGTATGAGAACAATAAACCATTTTGTGGGGGATTTTTTAGGCTTATAACGACCCATTAATTTGTATCAGGTGTGTTAGAACCTTGGAACAGGGATACTTCTAAAACATGCAGGGCAGTGTGTCCCAGGACTTTAAAGAATTTAAATATGGAGTATTATGATTATGATTCATATCTAATTACATTTGTACTGTCATGCATAAATATAAGTAAGAGACATAACTTTTAATAATACTTGTGAAATCGTCTGTTTCTGGTAGGGTATTTTCATACAGTAGGTATACACGAGCAGAATTTTTTGCCTCCAACACTCATAAAATCCCTCATTTAACAGAAACTACAGCGCATCCAACAGACCTTACAATGCCATGTTGTTTTGGATTTGCTCCATATCAAAATGGTTGTTGAGTCAAACATTGAAATGCGAATCACAGAATTAAAGTTCTTTCATATGACGCCATCGCCTGCGATTTCTCTGTGTGGACATTTCAACCTCCCCAGCCCAGAGCGCCCGGAGAGAGGCAAGCTTTGAGGAAAGACTTTTTTTGTGTTTAGGCCTTTGAATATCTATTCTTTATGATCTCTATTCCCTGTGCTGACGTTCAGTGTGAGTGAGGGGAAGGGAAAAGGGTGGAATCCAACACTGATGATGAGATGACACTGAACATTCTTTGGAGAGCATTGCTGATTCTTTACACATTTTTACCCCAAACTCAGACAAATATATCCAGAAGCTATCGTTGTATTCCATAAGCTGGTTCGATGAATAATGGTTGTTATGACAGGAAGCGGTGTCAATCAGACATGATAGCTTGAAGAAGTAAAATAAACATGAAACAATGCAACTCAAAAGAGAGTTATATAAAACACCCCTTGAAGTTCAGCATCCCACCTCTTTACCCCTAGTGTGTCTGTTCTATAATGGCACAAGGAGGCATGGGTTGACACAGTCTTTTTCATCTTGCTGCCTTTTGCTAGCATGTTGAGGGAGGCGGGAAGAGAAGGGGATTGGAGAAGAGGAGGGTTCTTTTTTGGGGATCGGACCCGGTCCCTGCACACCCAATTAAAGGAATCTTCTGCTCAAAGACACAGTCTGGCAACATATGTTCTGACATTTGTCTTCCTGAGTGTTGTGATTTACGGTACCATGGCGCTAAAGGCTAAATTAGCAGCCGCCCAGCTTCAGAGCATTGCACAGCACTGTCTTATGGGCGAGGCTTGTCAGATATAGGGTCAGGCAGGCTGTCTTGCTTTTATTATCACATGTAACAGCGTACGCTGCCAACCACTGGACTTGGACAGCTGAACAGTCCCCATACTGTGTTTTTGCTTGCTGCGGTGATCTACATCATGTGCAATTATTGTTAAGTTAGTTAGATAGAAATTTGACAGAGAAAAAGGTTAATATTTATGTATCAAATTCAGTATTACATTATAGTTCATCTGAATTATGTGCATTGTACAGTATCTTAAATTCACAATATTAATATTGCGTAATTGAACACAAATACTGGACATTTGACAGTCACCTTTTATTCTAATGTATAATAAATTCTCAAATTCTGTTCAGTCCTTGTTCATATGTAATTCTCTGGTAAACGAGCATATGGCAATCATTATTCTGTTTGTTGCCTTAATGTGCAGATGACATGAAATGTCATATTTATTCAACTCCATATGGCTATCCAGGTTGAATACATTATTTAATTCAGAGAAGATACAAGATAACATATCATTTCACATCTACACACACACGCACACACACACACAATGTGTACGTGGAGCGTGGGGCATCCCAACAACCAGTGGGGTGGGCTTGTTCTCACAAGGTGAGCGGGTGTACGTTGGAGGAGAAGGCAGCGTTGCGGTCAACAGGGAGCCAGCGGGCCTCTGGGAAAGGCTCTTAACTTCTGTCAGGTACAAATAACCACACAATTTTTCACCTAGTGATTTTTAACTGAGAAAATCATTCCGTTCCCTAGTCATATGAACTCTACTCACATGCCATGAGTCAATTCCAGCTCTGACAGAGAGGTTCACCCAAACCTGGCCACTTGTCTTTCTCCATGGTTCTGTTTAGTTTATTATTGCATTTCATTTAAATTATAAAAATTAAGTTATGTTTCCTTTGAAAGTAGAATATTGTTACATTTAATCTCCAGCAGGGAGAGAATTCCAAAATCATATGCTGTATATAAAAAAAAAAAAAAAAAAAAAAAAAAAAAAATAAAAAAA
>JAODTR010000021.1:2150363-2182257 GCA_025399935.1 Amblyopsis rosae | reverse complement strand
TATATATAACATTCAAGTGTATAACCCAATGTCTGTACCATGCTAATCTAAGTCATACACTGGTTAATTTAATATTCATTTTGACTGTGGTGCTTTTGTGTAATGTGTTTGCAGTGCATTACAGTATACTGACACTATGTCAGACTATCTGCTAGGTGGTGCTATTGATAACACAGTCTCAGAGTGAATGACACAAGTACCAGTACTCTACAGCAGTATTAGTGTTATATAACAGTAGTTATAAGTGATACATATACTGTAAATGTACGTATACTTTAGTTTTCATGAAGCCAAACTGGCTTCTCAAACCGTCGATGCTTCAGGGAGGGTAGTGAAAGATTTAGAAATGAAATTTTTACTTGTCTCAGTGTTGCTCAAGGTCAAAAAGCTTGAGGAACGCTGCTTTAAAGTCCTTTAACCTAAACCTGCAGTGTGTATAAAAGCATGAAATGTGTTTCCCTCACATTTCATATGTACCTGTATCATTTAACACTTTGAACTGTCGAAACACGTCACTTGGTCACTCGCCATACACCCATCAGTCATTGTGAAATCATAAATACAATAATTTCCCCAATGTTGGCTCTTTATTCTGTCAAACTTGTCAGACCGTGACTGTTTCTCTTCATTTCCCGCACATGAATAAGTGAAAGGCCATTAATATTTCTCTTTCATTATAGTTTATACTACATACACAGGACTTTAGTGTACAGTATTTGGATGGCTCTGGTTCTGATGTCCGATTTGTAAGGCAACAAAGATGTTATGCTGTCCAACATGAGAAAATTCACCATTTAAAAAATGTATAACACTAAAGTATGTGGATATTTCACACACAGTGGATACTGTATGTTTTTCAGCACTGTCTATAATGTCCTCACAATAACATAATAATAATAATAATAATAATAATAATAATATAAAGGGGTATCTGTACTAACTACAAACTGGAGCACTGATGGAATATTTTGTTGACTATAAATATTGTAATTGAGAGGAATAATGAAAAGAATAAACTTTATTGATATTTTTTTGGATTTTTTACAAAATATTATGATGACCCTTATCTGGATTTGTTTTCTAATAATTAATAAAAATATGAACTGTAATATTATATGTGTGTACTCCACCCCCAAATTGCAGTTTGGATTCTGACACGAACCTTTACTTAATTAATAAATAACAATGTGTTTTCTTCAACTGCTATTTTGTTCCTTGCTTCCGTTTTATTACTGCTCCCAGAACAGATACGAGGACACCATCATCAGTCTTCTCGGCTCTCGTCTGATAAACTTTTTATTTGAAGGGTGTCCTGTCTGGTGTCTCTGGTGTCTTCCTCCAGTGCACTCCTGATTTGAAATATAGCCTTACATAATGAGGGAGAAAAATAGAGCAGTGTTGCACCCCTGAGCTGGTGTCAGCTTAATCAATCATTTTTAAATGCAGGCAGGCATGCTTGCTCTAGCCGCTTCACAACAGCCACATCCTTCCCAGCGCTACTCCATGACAGGAGCATAATTCATTTTAACTCAAAAATTAAACCAGCAGCATCAAACTTGTCCTTGTATACTTTTGGCTTAAATACTGGACAGTGTTGACAGTGTGTGTGTGTGTGTGTGTGTGTTTGTGATGCCAGTGTGAGTCGTTATGTTTCCACTATATTTGCATGCGTGGGTATGTGGGTATCTATGTATACTGTGTGTGAACAATGTCCATGCTTCTACAGTACATGCAATCTGAATCTTCAACTGAATGGGTCGTTAGAAGCCTGCTAATGACCCATTCATATGAATCAGGTGTGTTGGAGCAGGGAGACATCTAAAACATGCAGGACAGTGGCCCTCCAGGACCAGGATACCCCACCCATGATCTACTGTAAAATTAACATGTTAACATGTTAACATGTAACAACGTGTTCTGCTACATCATGAGAATACAAGTAGCTGAATGCTGAAATGAATACACCTTTTTGATGCCTCCTTATTTAGATAATGTGACACAATGTCATAATTTGGTGTTAGTATTACAGTTAGATAAAACATTATTGGCAAATGGCATTAGCCTTTAGCACACAGGTGAAACTGTGTGACTAATGAGTAGCGACCTAGCCTAGCGTAGCCTTTCCTATGATCCCAGCTGCCATGTCAAAGTCCACATTGCAGATGGAGGTGGAGCCTGGCTGGTGAGCAACTACTGTACACTACATGCTGTAGCATGGTGCTGGTAATGATGAAGCATACAGTATACCCATAGTTCTATACTGTAGGCTGCAATGGTCTCACCAAAGCACATGCTGTTATCAATCATTTTTAGCAGCAGACAAAACAGTGGGGAAAAGTGAAATATTTGCTACTGATAAGACAGCGTTCAGCTATGCCCCCAATGATGAGGATGTTGATGATGGTGGAAGAAATAGTTCTATAGCTTACTTCATTGTTGTTAGTCTACAGGCTGACTTCATCACCATTAGAATGCAGCTACACTATGTGTGGCGTTTACCCCTTTAAATATCATAATGTATTGCAAAAGAAACAATACACAATACACCTTTATTTATGCATTTAGGCTATTTATTAATTGCATGCCAGTAGGCTTACAATCATGGCCAAGTGTTTAGTCATAGCCTATAATGTAGCTGTTTCAGATTCAATAATAACATAGTTACTAGCCCTATGTTAGACATAGCATGGCTACAGTTTATCAAGTTATCAGTCATAGTTAACAGCTATTGTAACATGTGAAACTGCATAGGGGCGATTGGCATGCACTACTTTTAGGCCTACATCCATTCATCGGCTATTGACAACCTCTCCCTTTCCAATGGCATGACTGGAGCTCACTAGCGCTGCTTGTGGACAATCAAACCTACACACCCACCTCTAGACACACTCGCATTTCTCATTTCTTAGTTCTACTCTAAAATAGATAGCAAGACGCAGTCTCGGAGCTCCGGAGGCACGCAGAATTAGTGTAAGTACCAGCGGCAGTTAAATCGTAAACCTGAAATTCAACATGGAGTCTCCTCCAGATCCAACGACCGACCCGGGCAACAGCGTCTCGCAGCCGGCTACCCCGGTCAGGGAAACCCCGGTAAACCTGGAGACGCTCCGAAAAGCGGACCATCCAACCCCCGTTCGAAGGCAGACCTGTTCAAGCACCAACAGAGGTAAACATATTATAATTCTCATTGTGTGAAAAATGTTGATTGATCATTGCTTTTGATCAAACTTCCAAATGAATGAATTGCATGCGCGGATGAGCTATTCAAATCGTTTCCTTCCACATAAACTGCAGATTAACTGAATCGCCTATATGCAATTAATAAATGCGAGTAGGCTACATTATATTCAGCCTGCACCATCGCAAATGTTTTCTTTTCGACAGGCATGCATATCTTGTTCATAGCCTACTCCATCTGACAGCTCGGATGCATAAACGGCATAGCCATATGATGGAGTAGCCTACCCTTGAATATTATACAAATCAGTCATCAAGCAACTTAAAATGATCGAAGGTGTCTTCATTGGCAGATCAACCTGTGTCGGCTACCTTAAATCTTTTTTCCAGAGTGTCAGAAGTGAAGTTTTGGAAACTGTTTTATCGATAGTCACATTGTCTGTTCTAGGGACGTCAGCGTGTTTGAGTCTGGTGACCTATTGTTGGTTATAGTATTCATCTGATAGCTGCATGCTTGGAAAGATGCCTTGGCAGCTGGAATTTGGTGACGCTATAGCAAACTTGAAGGCAATGACATGTAAGGGGGTTCCCGTACCATTCCATATCGACGTCGATCCGAGTGGACAGCGGGCATGTTACAACCCTAGGCATGTAGCCCAGCCAATCAATTATTCCATTAATATGTGTTCGGTTCGCGAAGCCTATAGCTCATTTTAGATGTGCACGTCCCGTCCATGTTAGTGTTTAACCACACCCCCTCTAGACTGCCTCTGGTAGCCTCCCTGTGCTCATCCAAGTTCAACTAAATAGTATTTCACGAGCATTTTTGTGTTAACGGTATAGAACCGACATTCTCGATATTAAAATGTATGCCGGTGGTTTGAGGGAGAACTCGCCTGTGCTGAAGGGTAGGCTATATTTAGAATATGATATGCTGAATGTGGAATGTAAGCTTGTTATGTAACAGGTTTAGCCATAATATAAACACATGCGAGCAACGTTAACTCAGAGCAAAGATCGCGGCTCATTCCATCTTTATGCAAGTCAACTGCTTAATAATAAACAGTGTATCCTATACTGTAAATCAGTGCATGTGAGCTCCTTTCTATCGCGGAGGAGTCCCTGTAATAGCCTACGTGTTAGCTGGCAGAGTCCAACCACTTATGTAATAGAGGGAAGAGCAAAATACCACCAGGTATAGTTATGAGGCGCTGTGTGCACCAAGTAGGCCTTCTAAAAGATTGTTTTTTTTTGAGAACTCTGAATTTAAGACTGCTAACCTCCTCCTGACCCATATTCACTCCACACATAAAATGCACAGGATTAAAAGTCTGGGAGAGAAAGACAGGAAAAGAAAGCCTTACGCTCTTATGTAATGCTGAATGAGTTTATTGGGACAAAATTGCACAATTATTTTCATCTCTGCATTCATTCTCTGTTGCACAACATGTAACATTTAGAAAGTGACTGATTTTTATTTTATAATATTTCAATGTAGCCAATTTATTTCAAAATGACTTTTTTATTTTACTGTTTGAATCCTGTCTTGTGTTTATACTATGTGCATTTAACATTATATTCTGTATTGCACACACGACTCTCCAGTTAAACGTCATTACAGGCCCTATGTGTTTCCAAAGCAGGTGCTAGCATTATGAGTAGGCATGCTAATGCTTGTATCTCTGACACACGCGGTCACACTTACATGATTTAGACACTTGCTCAAGTTCACTTTCCTTTAAACCAGCTGCATTGAGTATTCGGAGGATGCACGTTTATCCTGCATGCAGAGCAGTGTTTTAACCCTGAGTGTTAATATCCTTTTAAGTGGAAAATGGCTTACTTAAGCAAAATCACTGCAATGCTGTTCAAGTAGGTTTGAGAATAGGCCTTTGAGATGTGCAGATATCATTACTGAAAAGAAGGAAGAATGTTATTTTCCTATTGCAAGATCTCTCAGTTGGCAAATTTGGAAACAATTAATATTAACGGTTTGGTTACGTAACCGTTTTTGTCTCTGCAGAGGCTTGGCTGAAGCCTCACAATTGTTAGGGAAGCTCTGAAGCCACAGATCTGATAAGAGCTCATTGCCCCTGGATCGCCTCTTACTGCATCTCCAGCTTGCCTTAGCTCCGCTTGTGTGTGTGCGTGCGTGCATGCGTGCGCGTGTGTGTGTGTGTGTGTGTGTCTGAGACACATGCAGTTTGATGTCTTGTAGTAGCAACAGCCTGATCTGAATGATGATCTAGTTTATTGCACAACGGTTATGATACTGATCAGAGGTCTCTTTATCATGCTTAAACAGTATGTGATGGATTTAAAACAACTTTTCATAATGTATACTAGCTTCAGAGTATAGCTACAGAGTGTCTAACTAATCATCTGAATACACTGTACAGTAGGTCTCCACAATGAAGATACAGTGATATAATTGACCGCTAGCCATTTTAGTCGGGCTGCTATATAGCATCATGTTGAAAGTTGTGTGGTTTTCTGAAGTGGACTAATGATATACATTCACATACAGTATTGTACAAAATGCTGATTCATCATCTAACACTATCCTCCTAAATATACAACTTTTCTACACTTTAGCCTTGACCTACTAGTTGTCCTGACTAACCCCCTAACAAGTCATATCCCCTTCCATCATCCTTCCTCTTTCATTACACAATTGATTTAGTTTAATCTGTCTCAATATGTACTGAACTTTTGCATTTTTATGTTTTATAGTAAATACTACAATTAAACAGTAATCTCCCAAAATGAAATTATTTTAATAATAATAATAATTATTATTATTGTTATTATTATTATTTTATAAGAAATGTAGTCATTGTATGTGTCAGTGCATCACATATTATCATTGTTCAGGTCACCATAACCTTTAAAGTGATTTGAATTCCATCATAATATTTCTGTTGATAAACGTATTACCAATGTTACACCAAACTATTACACAGTAGTTCCACAACACAATTTAAAAAGCAGGTATGAACTCTTTTGGCTTTTTGTTTCAGTTGAGGTTATTTTAACAGTCTATTACCTATAACTCAAGCTTTTATGTTAGCGCTGCATTACTGCTGACAGAAAACAGATGGGAACGGTTAAAACAAGGTTTCTCACAAAATCTCTGAAAGCCCGGAGCTGGAATGAGGCTCGAACACCTATTTGCGGACAGCGGCATTAGCGTGGCTGTGGCTTTCTCCAATTCCATGTATTAGGGTTCCTTGCACACTGGAGAGAGGCAGGTACAACCTCTCAGCCTGGACAGATCTGGAGAATGACTGCATTAGGTGTCTCTCTCTCTCTCTCTCTCTCTTTCTCTTTCTGGCAGCTTGCCTACAGTATATAACATAATTATGGCTTTCATTCCTCCCTGATATTCAATTGGTAGATGTGGGTGAGGCTGTCTCTCAAAAACCCTGTTTATACCTGTCAGACAGGTCTGTGTGCTGGAGCTAGGAGCCGCATTATCAATTTCTATAAAGTCAAGTCACTGTAATTGACCAAACCTTGTTATCGATGTGTGACATAGGCTTTAAGGTGAAAGATGGATTATATGGCCTAAATGTATATCAAAATATATTCCTTAATTTCGGTCGATACAATATAATTCCGATATCAATATAAACTTCATAAAAGCCTCAGAAAAACTGATAAGAAAGCCCACAACGAATGTCTGTAAGATGAATTTGTCAAGTATATGAAACCTCCTCCATATATAATGATATAATATTTTAGAAAAGAAAAGGTACAAATAAATTAATGTTAATCTTTAATTAGAATTTTGCCTTCATATAAACAAGAAATGTGAAATTACGTAAAAACTGATTGTGATAGCGGACGAACATTCATATTAAGCTGTTCTGTTACAATTGCTGTTAGGTGATAGAGTTCAAGTGTAACCCCCTACATTGTGTTTTTTGAGTTATAAACTAAATAATAAGACATTTTATGGTCTGAAAATGTCTCTACATGTCATCATATTCGTAAAAATAGCCCTAGGACTTGGCTCCTCGTCCGCATGTGCATCATCAAATTCAAACGTTAACGTTAATGTTAATTGGGTCCCCTCCCCTTACTCAGGCCCATTACTACATTGTAGCATTGTTGTGCAATGGGTGGAGTCAGGCTAAGAGCTGGGGTGCAGTTAGACAATAACATTGTTTGGCAAGTGAAATCCCACTACTGCTGAGCACTGTCTGTGTGTCTGTAGTGCACGTCATCACGCACATGACATAGCCAATTGTGTTCTCTCTCATCTGCTTCAATACAAGGAGCGGACGGCTGCGCCCTGAACGTCAGTGAGAAATGCTGTGCAATATCTCAATCATATCACCGTTATTTTCAAAAATCATATTGCGATATATCCGTCCATCCATCCATCTTCTCCCTCTTATCCGGAGTTGGGTCGCGGGGGCAGCAGCTCCAGCAAGGAACCCCAAACTTCCCTTACCAGAGCCACATTAGCAGGCTCTGACTGGGGGATCCCGAGACGTTCCCAGGCCAGTGCTCAGCTATCCAGGCCAGCTCTCAGCTTCTCACCCTATCTCTAAGGGAGACGCCAGCCACCCTTCTAAAAAAAAAACATTTCAGGCGCTTGTACCCGTGATCTTGTTCTTTCGGTCATGACCCACCCTTCATGACCATAGGTGAGGGTAGGAACGAAAATTGTCCGGTAGATCGAGAGTTTTGCCTTCAGGCACAGCTCTCTTTTCATCACAATGGTGCGATATATTGCTATTTATTTATTGTCCAGCCCTAAGTGAAAGACACATTACACACATTACAGAACTTGAGACCAGCCTGCAAAACTACAGACAGATGTTTTTACCATTTACCGTTTACGTTTAAGTTGTTTCTCAGCTCTTGTATGTGTCAAGTTACAGTATCTGTTGACTGTCATGTGACCAAGCCAAAATATTGAATTGAATTAACAGTATAATGCGTTCATCTTTCTATTTATGTATTTATTTATTTATTTATTTGATCTCTTAATGCACTTAATGTTATTGAATACTATACAGATACTTTTGATGATCAGATCTATTCAACCATTTGATGGGGAAAAAGACCATTAACACTGTTTTGTAATCTTATTTTCAAATGTCAGAACTGTTTTCATTTCACTTACTGTAACAAAATATTATCTTACTTTTGTCAATTACTCAGTCAGCATTTATATTGATATTTCTTTTTATCATTGCCTCCTTGTCCTTTTATTGTATTATTTGTAGACGGAAAGCAGTGAAAGAATGTATTGAGTTACTGCATGTAGTTGTGTCGTAGCATACGTGCATGTGGTAAGAGAAAGGACCCCTGTGGTTCTTATCATCTGACAGCTATAATGTATCACTAGCTATTCTACCCCATTCTAACTTAAGCCGTTAGTCTACAGTAATGTGCACCAGGCATGTGTACTGTCAAACAAATAATTTACTAAATGGATTTACCGTACCGTATAACAATGGACGAAACATAAACATGCTAATAATGTCTTCGCTAGCTTATTTAAAGTATTGTAAAATTCGTATATAAGTTTAAAATAAAAGTTTTTAGACATCAAACGTAACCTAGACCAAATCAGAAAGTTGAACTCATGGGGGGCAGTTTATTTTGGAGTTTGAATCACTAGTGGCTCAACTGGGGCTGGCGAGGAAGTTTCTGCTGGTGACAGGCACCAGTTTTGATGCAAACTCTCCAGTGGTGAATGGTAGCTCAGATCTATGGCCCATTTACAGAAGCGCATATCTTTGAAAGAAAAGTCAGAATAGTAATGATTAGAAATACTCTCGATGCATTATTGGAGGGTGTTAAAGGAGTCTAAATTTAATGTGGTACACGATGACCTTGTGCAATATTGCACTCTGATATGAAGTGGGCCCCTTTGTAGAGGCCTGTGGTGGTACAGAATTGTTGAGAAGGGTCTAGAGAGGATCACTCAGAGGAATCCTCCTGTGAGGGCCAAGCCTTTCAAATAATGTTAAGCAGCTGAGCAGGTACTGTACCACTGTCTGTCACTCTAGTAGGAAAGAGTGGAAGCTCTCCAGTACAAATCATATTCAAAACTCATAGTAAAAGTACTATGTACTCAAAGTACATATTATGCACTCATAAGCATCCATATGGAATAATAGCCTACTAATCTACTTTTACACATATGTTTTGATGTTATCTTTGTGTCAAGGTCCATTAACGTGTGACATTAATGCCGTAGAACACACTTTTGAAACACAGTATTTAGGATTAGATGTTACATGTCCGTTCAACAAAGTTTGACTTGCATGTGTCTGTGCTTTCAAACATTTGAAAAGTAGGACTTACGCATTCCATAGCCCCCAATGGTTTTTAGCTGTAGTGTCCTCTTGCTCACAAAACTCTCACATAAGTCAAACATACTGGTTTTATTAATTGTAGTATTATTCTTTATGGTAAATAAAATATCAGCAAGATATGCTAAGCTTCCAGTGCACTATACATACTGTACATATTTAGGCTTTAGCGTAAATATTGAGGTGGTGTTAATGCAGAGAATTTTACAAATGTAATGCAATACAAGTTTAAGTTTTTTCACCTGAAACTAGTGAAAAACCTTTGGACATGATGAATGATAAGGCAACTTGATATGCAGTGTCATTTCTATTGGCTTGATTATTTATATTTGAGTAGCAGGCGTGACTTAATCTCATAAATAAAAAAGAGAGATACAGATCTGTCCCCTCCAGGTACTGCCACCACTTAATCGTATTAGCTCCACTCTAGGCTTGACGGGCTCTTCAAACACCCCTGGTGACTTCTGAGTGCCGATTACAATCAGCCACTATTTTCAGCCTTTGATTAAAATCTGGTGAGGTTGGCCAGAATGTTTTAGAGCAGAGAACTAACTAATTATTAACATCATGGCTGATCTCACCATTCTGCCAGTTTGCCCATGATACAGGGCCAGTGGACTAGAGTGGTTAAACAATACCCATAAGTATTAATCACGTTGAATCGAAATGTATGAGAAACTATTAGCTCGTTCTTGTTTAAATATTTCACTGAAATCCATGTGGTACTACTGTATATTGTTCATGTAGGTCCTTAATGAACATCACAATCCACATAACGGTGTGCATGTTTTGTACTTTACCATTATTGTAGTATCTTAAATAAATCTTTAATAAATACTATAATCTAGATGTATAACTCATAGTGTCTCACACAGTAATCTCTGATATTTTAGCCATGGAATAATAGAAGATAATAACAATTGTTCTAGCTTCGTGCATGTGTCCCAATATCATTGTTACCCAAGACACTTCTGTCGCCTTTTGTTACTCTATTTAAAAAAAGAAGAAAGAAACAGATCTGGTATTAAATATGAATGTGCTACTAATGAAGGTTTGGTTCTTGTGTGTGTGTGTGAACTGATTGTGGCAGGATAGGCCTATGAAGATGTGTGTGTGGCGTGATTGGTATGTGGTCCATGCTTCTCTGCTCTTGGCAGTGACAGACTTCTTCACCATGCATGCAAGAGGCTCACTGGCAAAAGTTAATCTGTCTTATCGATCGGCATTCACTACTTTAAATTCCTAATGCAGTGCTTAAAGAGCAATATTTAACGCCATGCTGGGTTGTTAAAAGCCTATTTTTAAGTGACAGGCTGAAATATAGACACACAGAAATAGGAAGATGTACTGTAATACTTGGGTCGATGATGAGCTTCCTTATACAATGTCTGAGAGACCATCATTATTTTTAATATACTTTATTTTGTATTTACATATTATTTTCTCTGATACAGACCAAAGTTGGCTGTTTATAAATATACTGTATACCTGAGCTTATAGTAGCTAGTTACTGGAGGTTTAATTCTCATACTTTACATACAACCTGTTTTCAGATATCTGGTTTGGCTGTAAATAACTGTGGCTGTTGGGCAGATGTCCAAAAGCATCCTACATACTGTACTAATGTTGCACATAAAGTATAGGAATCTTATCTAGCTTTACATTTGGAAATGACCTACGTTGGGGTGCTTTAACACAATACCCCCTCCATCTTACTTGCTTGCATGAATTACTGTATTTAAAGTGAAGTTGTTTGGGCAACGAAAGATGCAAATGGCAGCCTTCAAATAAGGGGATATTTATTAAGTGTCATTTTTTTGTTTAACAGGCGTGGGTTGTGATGCTCATTAATTTATGCTTGCTCCACTCACAGTATTTGGGCTCTCCACTGGCTTGTTGCCACAATTTCTTCTGAAAGAGCCACTTTATCTTTGTCAGGGGCAGGTGGAAATTTGCTACATACTTCTAATTGGACAAAGTGCCTTTCAAACACTGCGACATCATACACACATCAGATTATCAGATATACCAGGAGTATTTTCCCTGGGCTCCACCCTTCTTGCTCAATGCTACAGCTCTCTTTCTCTAATAAACACAAAAGAAATATTTTTAAATGCTCTGCTTTGTGCTGTTTGACATATTTGCAAACAATAATGTCTTAAACTGTTTCCCATTTTTATGGATAAGACAATAACTCAATGTAAACATGAACACATCGTAGTTTATATGTAAATAAAACATTAGGCAAACATAGCACGAGCCCTGGAGTGTAGGATAGGATTGCACATTTTGCTGTAATTCGTCCAAGATGACGTAGTTCTGCCGATTTGATGCCGGGCAAAGGGGACTTGATGCAGGTGATTGATGGAGGTGTCCGCACTCAGACAGATAACACCTGATTCTGCCTGAAGGGTGTTAGTCTGCTCCACAGACGCAGCGTAGACTGTGCTGAGGAGGTGAACCTTTCCTCCACTCAATGCAAATTCAGGGGCCACATTCAGAGAGGATCCCAGGACGATTGAGCCAGAGTTGCCCGGAGCGCTCCGCACCTTGTGATCCATGCATCAGCCACACCTGGGAGAAACCCACACAGGCATGGGGGTCATTTGTTTAATACAGGTGCCTCATGTACCTCCACACACAAACATGAACAGAAGTGCGCGAGCACACACACACGCACAGGCACGCATGGACGCACTATTGTAGAAATGAATATAACGTATACACATTTGAGGTAACACTAAAATACACTTCAGTCAGTGTTATTTTGTTGTTATAATGAGAAACGTAACATTTGTTTTTGTGAAAATGTCTGTAATGACCCTGACCTTTACAGTACATTGTGAATGTAATATACAGTAGACAATAATGTATTTTCATAGCACATTATCTGTGGAATTTCGGGGCCGAATAGATGGGGATTTGCATGTACGTAGTTTTAGATTGTAAATCTCTTAATCTTTTAATCAACTGTATAGATTGATAGTTGCCTCTATAACGGAGGTATAGCCAAACAAAATAATGAAGTATAATGGATCATTTAAAAGAGAAAATGAGCTAATATCCAATAGGCTGGAGTCACTCATTATTGTATTGGTCAAATGAACACAAAGGCCTAATGATTTTCTTGGTAAATCAATTCTAGAATCTATATATAATGTCTCGCAATGAGACCATGGTTATAATTTCTTCTATCGTACATAC
Organism: Amblyopsis rosae; assembly: GCA_025399935.1. Lineage (NCBI taxonomy): Eukaryota > Metazoa > Chordata > Actinopteri > Percopsiformes > Amblyopsidae > Amblyopsis > Amblyopsis rosae. The sequence goes on along the minus strand of JAODTR010000021.1, from coordinate 2,169,541 downwards.
TGTACAGTATCCCAATCAATATTTGCGTGTTTGTTCGATAACGTGGAGTGCAGCAGTTTCCCGGCGTGTGAAGCAGATGGTGAAAGACTAGTGTATAATAGAGCTCCGTATTAACTGCAGTGCATGCTGGGAGTGTTGTTGGGTCGCGCACAGCAGAGTAAAAGAGAAGCGATGACCTTCTGTCCCATCATTTACCCCCTCGTGACCCCCTACGCCGCTCTTAAATTACTTTGTTTTAGCCAATTACAGTCGCCGGCTGGGCGTCACGCAGGCTGCCATTTTTCGCTCACCTGGACTCATGTGACACTCTCACTCTGTCATGAGTGGGAGTTGCCAGACCCCCTCACCCGGAGGTGAATTTAACGATTCTCCCTTCCGAAACACGCGATGGCCGTAGCCGTGGTGGCTGGGCTTCAGTCCTCACGCACTAAGCAGAGAGAGGGGTGGTACAGTGTGGATGCTAACCGACCAGCTTCCAGATATTCTTATGTTGTCTCTATAGGTTGCCTGGTTGCTTACCAAGGTGGCATATGCTGAGACACTGTAGTCTATCCAAATCTTTTAATGGCTCCATTATAGCGGGGATCGATGGCAGACAGACACAAACGACACAATGGGCATGGGCTGTAAGTGAATTACCGAGGGGCGGTGGTTTAAACAGCCATGCGAGCACATATTATGTGCTTGAAGGGGCTGAGCTGAGTGCCAACAGTGACAGTTGGGCTGGGAATTGAGCACGCCTTGGATGTGAGGCTTGACTGAGTGGAGACACCACTGGGTACGGCCGCTCTAGTCATCGTCCCCCCCGTCCCCCCCCGTTCCCCCACCCCCACCGTAGAGGCATTGTGGCCCGCAGTGGACGGACCCCGTCCCCCGCTTGATGAGCTCTCACTAATGGCTGCTTCTTTCAGCGCTGACAGGCCTCTTTGAGTAGGAGTGTCTTTTAGTACCCTCCAGCTCGGCTTGGCCGGGGTTTCTTCAGGCTGCCTGCATGGCTTTGCTGTCCTGCCCACGCCACGGTCCGCCAAGGGGCTGCAATGTCTGTCACTCGCGTTGCATTTAAGTACAAGTTGATTCGTCAATAAAGAAGAAAAATCGAGCGGTCCAGGGGTATTGGTACAATTGCAACGCTGTTTAGCAATTTGTCAGAAAATATTATGTCTTACACTATATAAATAAATATTATTATTACACGCACAGCATGCGTGTAAAATAAATATAGTGCTGCGGTTTATAGCGGCGTCTGTGTTTTAAAATATGGTCCTCTTCCAGTTTAGGCTTGTTTAACTGTTAGAACCCCTCTGAGACATGAATGAAAAATTAAGAGATAATGAAATTAGCTACTGTAAATCTGTACTGTATATAGAACAAATGTCTTATTTTTGTGCTTCAATAGGCAAACTAGAAGTTTGTATTAACTTTGATTTGCCTTTTGAAGCTGCATAAACCAATACAGGCATGTATTGTAAGGCAGATCCATCTTTATACTTGCACACAAAATATATTATATTAGATCAATTAATAGAAGATGAAAGAATATTTAGAAACTAGATATGGATTTCTTCAGTGGAGCGGTCGTCCGTTCTGTCACTCTGGTTCCCCTTGACCATTGACTTTTAACCCCAGAGGGAGCTGTTCCTCTTGCCCTCATCTTCACTGGCAAACCAGTTTCCAACTTCTGGAGACTCCATTAGGAAGTTGGAGACGTCCTTGGAAATCTCCTCTCTTTAACTTCGCCTGTCTTCATCTCTCTCGCTCTCTCTCTTTTTCACATGCACTCTTTTTTTTTCTCCCACTTGAAACTGGGGCGGAGGTCACAATGGTGAATTTGATATAAGAGCCAATGTGCTTTCATGGAACACCTTGTCAGCTCAAAACAATAGGCTTGCTAGAGCTGTTATACTGAATAAAGAGTGCTTGCATATTCCCAGAGAAGTGTCCTCTGCTAGTCATTCCCAAAAGGTTTGTCCGCATACATTGTTACAGGTCCTGTCTCGACAAAATGGAACAAACCCATGAAGGGAAATCATTTTACTAAAAAAAGGTAACCCAATGTTCAGGTTCCAACTTTTATTTTGGAGATTCACTGCGAACCATTCAGCATCGCCATGACGGCAGATTCATCTCTTTTTTCTAATTTATTGCATAATGTTGCAGGTCTTAGGCTAAACATTGAAGCTGTTAGGCAGTAACAGCAGTTAGCGGTTGCATAATGGAGAGGAAGAGGCAGTGTGCCACATGCAGCTGTGAGATGAAAAGGTTTACATTTGAGCTGACCTTCCTGTCAATGTGCCTTTCCCCAGCTGTATGTTTGTGGGAGCCCACAGACTCTCCGCTGGTCTGAGGGGGGCAAATGGTTGTACAAGACAGAGGTAGATATACATAGGGCAATGTTCCACACTGAAATGTACTCGTTAGAGCAACAATCTTCTGTTTGTGTCTGGAACTAACCATGTGATGGAAACAGAATAATTGTTGACTTGGTTTGAAACTGTGTGAGGCGCCTGTGCCATATAGTTGAGTGGCCCACGTTAATCTCTACTCCTCCCCCTGCTGCTCTCATAAACTCCCACTGTTCTCTGCCCCCCAACCTCCAAGTACGCACACATGCACAGTTTGGTTTCAAACATGATGACAGTGGGGATAGAACTGTGCAGAATGCATGCTAATTCATCTGGTTGGCTTCAGATGACAGAAATGTCAAAATGATGTACAGTACATATGTATGTACATCATTTTGACATTTCTGTTGAAACTTTAAGACAAAAGAAAAGCAATTGTCCCAACTATGAAAAAGGCACATTTTCGCTGATTGTAAAATATCTCTTACCAACCTCATCTGGGTGTGATGTTTTTAATTGGAACACTTTTCTCATTAATTGGACAAATTGGAGAATGTCTACTGAGGGTAAGGTGGCATTCTGAGGAGATTATTTGGAATTGATAACCAGCCCCTGTGCTTTGTTTTACTGGTGCATGGCAGCTGTCTTGTGGCTTGTGGCTGTGTCTCTCAGACAGCACCGGTGCTGGAGGTCTCAGAGGCACCCAGGCCCACGTTGTCTTCATTAAAAGCCATTAAGGAATAGGTCAATTTAGTCTGCTGGTGCTGTTTGGAGCTGTGGCATTCCTCCTGTGAAATGTCTCTGTCTTTGCCTGTCTGGGCTAGTCACTCAGGCAGCAAACATGAGCCATCACTTTTTGTGTGCGTGTGCGTGTGCATGTGCGTGTGCGTGTGTTTTAGTGTTGAAGCAGCCATGGAGCTGATGAGTCTGATTAAACACTGTCACCCTGCTGCTTGTGAGCAATTACTGATTGACATTTTTGTTTTTAAAGCAAAGAAGAAGAAATAATACAAATCTAATAATATATAATCACTTCAAATTAGTACTGTTGATTTGACAAACAAATGTTCCCCTGGACCTCACAATAGGCTGTTATTCATATATCAGATACAATAGATGTTATTTCGTGGCCTAATGGCGTCGTTGCCCCTATTGTTCCTGACATGATTTAGTATTCATGGCACTGTGGCGTTTACCAAGCCTGTACACTGTGCATGCTCCACTCATTATTGCTGTGTGGCGATGCAACACCTTTGCTGTTCAGAGAGTTGACACTAACCATTAGAAGTGATTTATCCTTTTTTTTTTTTTTGTGGCGGGTGGCCAGCTGTCAGTTAAGGCACGGGTAATACTGACATTTGGACAGGCAAGACTAACTGGTGCTGGGAGGACCAGGCAGCCAGGTGTAGTTACATATTGCCCACATAATGCCATTACATTATTAAGCAAATTGCCTTTTCATCTTGCGCCATACAAACCATTTAATTAATCCCACTCAATTATTGGGACATTGTTCAGAATCAGCTTGTATTATTTAATATTATATTTGGATGTTGAAAATTAAAACTACATATGGGTTGCTTTGGTGTACAGTGTTTGCATGAATACTTTGTAAAAAATAAAATAAAACAGTAAAAAACAGTGTATTAATTGTGTTCCCGGTTTTGATAACGTGTGGCTTCTGGCTACTGTACTGTACATGTGTCAACAGTTTAGCTAATAGTTGCTAATGTTCAGTCTTGAAAATTAATCTGTCTTCATGCACTGGCATCACAATAGTATTTTAGCACGGCCATTTTCAAACTGTAGGCCATTGAATGAATGGAGAACATCAATAAAAGGCTTCTGCGCTTTACTGTCGTGTTGTTCCACTCATTGGTCGTGAGTAAGGTTGTGGCAAAATAGCCTACTTGTTCCTTATTGGATGAAAGCTACGTGCACACCATAGATTCTGGAGCGATCTTCTCAAAAATATTTGGCGCACACACAGGTATAGCAGTAGCTAAAAGGGATAGGTTTTTGAAAATGATGTTACCGGTACTTGGTGTTTGGTGTGTCTCTAAATAGATTATTCCTCTCTAGGTGGGTCCTGACACAAAACAGTTTGGGAACCCCTGCTTTAGCATACAGCTACTGTATGTCTGATTTTTGATTGACCGACCATTTAATTTCATGCTATGATGTATACAGAGAAAATGTATTGGCTAGAAGAGGATTTATGTGAATTGCTTGGTGGAAGAGAAGTTAGGAGAAAATGGCTATTCCAGAATCGTAAAAATCAAATTCAAGCTCTATGGTAAATTTCGAGGGAATGCAGAGAATAAACCTAAGGAGCGAGACGGGAGGGGGGGCTCCTAGATACTGGGGCCAGTGGGAGGCTCACCCCCCTGCCATGTAGCCCACGGGCTGCTTTGCTAATTTTAGTTGGAATCACCTACGTGGTTTGGTTAATTTACCCATGCTCCTCGGCTTCAGCCCCTTGTTCCTGACTCCGCCCCTCCCCTCCCCATCAACACACAGCCATAAAGCGTGAAGGTACCAGGAGGTGACAGTGGGAACAGAAGGATACTTTGTGCCCAGCTGATTTGTGGAGCACTAGGTAGTTTCAACCTGTGTTGTCCATCAATATCATTTATTTTGAGAGAGTCCAGGTGCAGTGCAATCATGTATTCTTTATTCAGATTTACGGTTACAGGCAACTTCATTAATGGAAGAAAGCATGGCAATGAAGTGTTATGAAGGCCGGATGTGATCCTTCCCATGATCTGCAATATGAATAATCTATTTCTATTTCTATTATAATCTATTTAAACTTAATAATCAAATGACTTGTGTAATATTTAAATAAATTAATTACCTGTAATTATATTGGAAGCTGCTTAAAAGTAATGTAGATTAATTAGTACAATATAATGTTTCACTAATATCTTCTTGTCCATACAGTCATCCATGAAGTTACCAGTGTCATGTAATTCTTTACGACATGGCAAGTGATTAAACAGGAACACAGAAAGTAAATTGCCTGGAGATTTTTAGTTAAGTAGATGACTTTGAAAGGTGATTTTGAAATAAATCTTTCAAACTCATTAGCATTCCTGTGGAAATAATCATAAGGAATCATAAGACAGCATGGCTGATTTCAAAAGTAAACTGATTTGGATTCATACATTTGTGTCTTAATCGTGTTTTATAAAGTTACATTTAATTTTAGAATCTATTGTGGTGAAATGGGATATGCAGAAGTGTTTTGATATTTACGTCCAGATTGTGTTAAGAATCATAAAAGACTGAATTACAGACTATCCCTACTGTACACCCATCCATTCATGAATCAATCATTTTGAAAGAGATGTGAAGCCAATCTGGTGGACGGAGGACATGTAGCTGCTTTGATGAAAACACAATATTAATATCATGAAATTTACTAGGAGAATATGAGCAATATCCCCCATGTGCCTCCTCAGTGATCAATTTTCAGACAAATTAAATATTAATCCACTTCTGTTTTTTTTTTTTTTTTTGTGCTGTAGGAACATATGAATAACCTTAAAATCATGTTTGTCTTCACAAGGCCGGCCAAAGACTACATCACACAAACTGTGTCTGTTTCACTCATGGCAAGCCTGGGAAAAAGTTATCAGATTTTGGTTACGTTCAGTGTGGTTTATGTTTGATCTAACACTTTATAATTGATAGGGATGAATAATTAACTAAATAATAAAATACATTTATAGAATGAACAATGATTAAATGTACATGTTTGTAATTTCTTTAATTTTGCATACAGTTTGAAAAATATTTTAGTTATTGCTCTAATTTGTACATTTGAATTTCTTGTGAATATCCAATCACTTTTAATGTTTATAGAACATTGTGTTTGCAGTAGAATATTTGACAAATTAAACTTTTTATATTTCAAGAGTACATTTACAGAAATAGTGGATATGCAATGTAGTCACAGAGTGGTCAGGCTGGTGGTTTAATAGCATAATGCGAACATAATACTAAATACTAACATGGTATTATACAGGCAACTAACAGATTTCAGTGAAGAAAGGCTTTCAGCGCCGAGGCCCCTCGCGTGATCTATGATGAGTCCCACAGATGGGTTTGTTGGCGGAAGCACTCGGCTGCCTCCCTCCCCGTACATGGTAGAGTGTGTCACGGCATCGCATGTGGCGGATCGTCTCCAGACTCAGGGAATGAGCGGTGTCTGCCAGACACGCTGGCAGTTAGCGGTCCTTCTCTCTTCGCACTACCTGGTCTGGAGCCCAGCCAGGGTTAATTATAGTGGGGCTCCAGAGCCTGGTGTCACCCAGGATGCCAGGCAGAATGCTGTCACACTGCCATGTCCTATATGGACAATAAGAGAATAAAAGGGGAGCCCTGGTTTGCCCTTTCCTGCAACCACGTCTATATCGCATCACCGGCAAATAGCTTTTTTATGTTTTTTTTTTTGTTTTTTTTCTCCTACCTTTATGAAGTTGCCCAAAGCGAATGGTGAAACTAATTCTAAAAACAAGTTGCGCATCGATCAACTTTAGACTGGCTTTTCTCTGAAGTAAAAAGTGTGTTACTTCCCGTTTACTCAGACAAGTGTCTAGTCATTGCAAGCTGGTGCACACTGCCCCAGAAAAAAAGAAGAACAGCTTGTGTTGCTGAAGTTTCCTCTCCCGTCTAGTTATTTTTAATATGCCCCATTTCCGCCATTGTTGTGGCATTGTTTTGACCTTACGCAGAACAATTTTCCCAGAGTCAAATTAGCTTTCACTATTGAAAGAAATGTCCTAATATAATGGTTTGACGTTTCTCCCTGTAAAATATGAAGAAATGGAAGGCCATGCCACGGGGGTTAATAATATTCCTCCTCTTCAACAAGTACCTTGGGATCCTATGTGTCCTTGAAAGCAAACGGCATCTCACTTATGCTGGCCATCTTTCCGTATACTCGCAGGTACATGTAATAGCAGTCTACTTTCCCAACTGTGAACTGTCCTGCTTTTTTCACACGTGTGTTGGAGGAAAAAAGGATTCTGTTTTTATTAAGCAAACAATAAATATGTCACCCCTTTGCAATTAAATATATAAATGAAACACATTTGACTACTACTACAACATTTCACCTGTCAAAATAATTGATCAGATCTCCCTTTTCCTACAATCAACATAATTAATTGTCTTTGTAGATGAGAGTGCATCACCTGCAACAGATCAATAGTGGCTCATCGGTCTTTTGCACGCATTAGCGTGAGAACGAAAGTCAGCCTTCATGCAAGTCAATGAGCACCTGGAGTGCTTTTCCCAGAGGCCACTAAGTGTGCATAGCAAGGGACTACAAGAGAAACCACAGCAAGGTCTCGCAACCCGCTTTGATGGGGCCGAGGCTGGGGAAGTGTCGCGTGGAGATGCGGGGGCCCTCCCGAGATTTATTCCACCTGTTTGTTTCCCCTTTCTCCTTGGTAGCACAGAGCCTATATGGCTTACTGTGCCCAGTCCAGTGGGAATAGGGGTGTTAGATACAACAAAAAAGGTGACTGAGGAGTTCTTGAGTTCGGGATTATGATTTATTAATCTGCTCCTTTAAATTCCTACCTAACCATGCGAGGCTCTGGGGAGTAATCTCAATACACAGAACAATTCACAAGAGCTGAAGTCATGTCTTCCCTAACAGCTGGAGTCACTAGACAATATAACAGCACAATGCCGCATACCAGACACAATAGGAACAAGAGCGAGGAAGCCAAAAGTTCAATAGAAGCAGGCCACAGAAACAAAACTGTAAAGTTTATCATTCCTCGCGGACTATATAACAGCAGTTACATCTCTATGTTCCTCTATGTTGAAACCTACAGTTTAGTCTATATTTTAAAGGTAGTGCATACAGTACTTTCATTGTTCTTTTATAAAATCAAGTATTAATATATTTCTAAAATCAATATATAAAAAATATGAGTACTTACTTACCTAACTCACATATTTTGATTATTTTACCACTACCCATCAGGCGATCTTCTTAGATATCAAATATTATGTCCACGTTTTATGGGTAATTAATCAAGATGTTACGGCATGATTACATTTTGTTTGGTCCCACCTGTGAGACTACATCCAGGTGAAAAAAAGAAGTCAATGTCAAGCGTTCTGGTACAACGATGGCCTCAGGTGTTCTTCTCCCACCGTGGAGCTTCTAGCGGGAGAGAAACATTTTATCTGCCAGACATTTCTTTGGCAATTGTTCACTGCTTGACTTGGCTCTGCATTTGCACTCACCAACCCAGCCAACAAGATGGTTTTAAAAGGAACAATGTTGAAGCACTCCCTCCAGAAACTGCAAGATTGTCATCACAATTTTTATTGTTGTTGTTTTACAGGCCACTCTTTAATTCCACAAAAACACAAGAGCACATATATTAGGGTCTTGTTCTTGTTTGTGGAAAATGGGTGGCTTTGTCTGTAGGCCTTGCTGGTTTACGGCAAGCTTGTTAAAAGTTGTATTGTGCATTGAAAATGGGTTGTGGTTGTTTCTCAAATATTTTGGTCTGTTCATCCTACGCGCCAAAATCTCTTTTGGTGTAAAATTGCACTTTCTCCCCAGAGCCGTCTGCTACATGCCAAGTCTCACCCGAGCTGCATATGAAGTCACTTATGAGAACCCCTGTGCAATACATAGATGTCACATAGATGTATTTGTTTTGGGGCTGCTTTAGATATCTTTACCATGAAAGCCATCCATCATTACAAATGTTGTGGTCTTTCTAGCACAGCACGTCAAGACATATACAGTAGTCATGGAAATGTGATCAGTTTTTTTATTTTTTATAAGCAAAGCCAGAGTCATATGGTGTGGCTTGTGTTTGTGTTGGAAATCTTTGTTTTTTGAAGAGAGAAGTATACAGTATGCTGTAGACACGAATTAGAGAGACAGTGAGGATATGATGAATATCAAATGTATTTGGTGGATTTTAAGATGTAACGCATGACCATGTTTGTACCATGAAGATAGCCACAATGTTTATATTTGCTAATCTCATGTTAAAGCACCAACATTATTTTCTGCAAATCAGACACTTTGCTATTAATATTATATGGCTCTTTATGGAGATATTTCACCCTCTAGCACAATGATGTCGCTCTCTTTACACACCTCGATGTCTTTGCTGTGGAAGTGGCCGGCAATACATTGCATGTCCTTTGTCCATTGGAGTTACCATCGTTTCCCAGACAGAAGTTAGTGAAAGGACACGGGGTGTGTTATACTTCACAGAGTTCAGCCTTCCTGCGCCTGGGGAGGCCAACTTTGTATTTGAAGAGTGGCTGTTAAGGGTAAATGGGACAGGGAGTGGTGGGGTGGTGGATTGGTGGTGGATTGGTGGTGGTTGTGGTGGAGGTGGTGGTGTGTGTGTGTGTGATGGCGAGCGCCACGGACACAAGGATGTGAATAGATGATCTAAAATAAGAAGCAGCCCCTTGGTCAAAGTTGTGGGCAGATGGAGGTTCAAAGAATGAAATGATGCCAGCATTCTTCATGCAGTCTGCTGCCAGCAGTGCACTCTGCGGACCGCACCAGACCGGGGCAGGGCCGATGTGATAAGACAGCTGCCTTACCGTGACCTCTACAAGGTCACTTTGGGCCTGCGTGGAGCCTCACTCTGACCAGCGCGGGAAGCCATAGAGAGCCATAGAGAGCCATGTGGAAAACAAGAATAGTGCGTGAAAGCGAGAAACAAGTGTAAATTGTACAAATATCAGTTTAAATATTTATACAATTAGTTCCTAAATGAGCTAGCTAGCCGTATCAAAGCAAGGATTAATTTTGGAATAAGTTTGAGGTGGTAATGACTTTGACTGTCCCTGTGGAAAGGCTTCCCGAGAAGTTTGCTGAGTGTGTGTGGGTGTTGTGCGTGCACATTGTGAAAGTAAGAGCAGTGCATGATTCACTAGTTAATAAATCATGCCAGATGAGTTTATCGTGGAGATACAGAGTCTCCTCTGGGTGCATGGCTAACAACAAGTATATGCTAGCTGGTACGACACACCATGAAACACTGTTGTCACGTATATATAATTTCTGTTGCTTTTTTTCTGTCAGAACAGTCGGAATGACTTGTATTTCCAATATCTAAATGTGTATTCTCAATGTGCTATAATAGAGCAGTGACTATACTAGATTCTAGAAGACCCCGTTTTCACGGCGCCTGAAAATCTGTATTTCTTTATCATTTCATCATACTTAATTCAGATTGTTTATCAGCTGGCAATAAATTAATTATTTTCTTTACTGTAATTGAGTTCTTGGATAAGTACTAAGCTTTGTTTTCACAGGGGTATTGATGATATCTTCCCTAGTGTACGTTTAAGATGCTCTTATCTTTAGCTGATGCAGCCTGTCCCCTAATGGGGAAAGTCTATCTGGATAATCATCATTATGTTGTCTTGATACTGTCTTGACTCGGTGGCTAAATAAGGAGCTTTTAACAGCTCTCATGTTTAACTGGGTAAGATTACATTATAAAATGATGAATGTAAATAAAAAATGTTTTAACTGTAAAATCACATTATTTAATTATTTTACTGAGAACGTCAACATTCTGTGGTATTTTCTTAGGAAATGTGATTTCATGGCAAGGGGACTAAACTCTTTGGAGTGACTTTGAAGACAAGAGCGAGCAGTGAACCACTTCTCCTGTGCTGCTCTGAGGGACAAGGAGTCAGTGTAACGGCTATCTCAGCTAATGACTTGGGAGAACAAACCTTGGTCTCCTAACATCGAAGACTTTTATTTTTAGCTCCGGCCAATGCTAAGCTTATCCCTGTTACAGGGAGCACTTTTTTGTGATATCAGATGTGGAAATTAAAGCTAAATGACTTAAGGGGGAAATTGCCCACACTGCAAGTAGGCTAGTCTGACCTTCAATAAGGCTAAGCCTGACATGCCTATTTCTACCCCTTTTTGTGTGAGTCTTTTGAAATCAACGGGCTTGTAACATGATGGTTTGGTATTAACTGCCTTCCCCACCACCCCAACCAATCCATTTTCTACTTCTCTCTAAGGTCTATTCTCAGTGGAATTCAAAGGAATTTCATTTTTGTTTTGTACTAGCTCAATATTATGTTCTTACATTCATGTTGGAATATCCAGTTTAATGGACGGTTGTTTGAAATGCATGATCCATGTTTAGCAGGTAAAAGAAAATAACTAATTATTGTTTCTAAATAATAAGTAATTCTAGTTATAATGTTAATGTTAATCCACATGACCGCTTTCAGTACACTATGGCTTTAAGTGTGGCTTGATATTTGAACGGTGCTAAGATGTAAAAAATATAGCATTATTATATTTTGTTCTGCTGATAAAGTTGTTTAGATGCCAATTCACTTTGGGAATCTAAGCTGAGGATATTCACCATTCAGCCACCCCGATCACGTAACTGACAGACATCCATTAGAGTCTAAATTAACTTCTGTCTCAGAGCAGTTACAGTAGTTTCTACAGTGTGCCCCTAGGTGTACTTTAACGTACTACATACTGTAGGTACATGACAGAGAGTGCATGAAAGGAAATGTTACATTTTACCAGCGATAATAGTGTTTGTACTGGTATAAATAATAATGTCTAGTCCTGAGCCATCAAATTGTCTCACTCGTCATTGTTATATTGCAGTGTAATTATCCTGAAATGAAACAACTAATAAAATGTAACCCTGCATCCTTCTTTGCCAGTCAATATTAGATTTATGAACTACATGGATTCTGGATTTTAAAGTTTGGGTAATAAATTAGAGTACAGAAGCCAAACGAGATTGAGAACCCCTGGTTTAATAGATAGCTACCAGGCAAACATGTACAGTATACATTGCATTCTTTTACAGGAAAACATCAAATAAGAATGTTTCAGTGTCATAGACATCAATATTTTACTTTCCCTGGTTGGGAAATAACGTTGCCATGCAGGAATAATGGACTGAGCTTTTAAGCCTTCAGACAAGAGAAACTGAAAAAGAAATATGTGTTCAGCTGTTATAAAAAACAATGCAGTTTGTTTTGAGACTGTTCTAAAACGGTACAGAGTTGTCTTACCTCTAAAATAGATTTTTATTTTATAGCCGTTTCGACCCAGTATTTTCTGTACTTTTGTAAAGCCCAGTGGATTGATTGCCAATGGACTGTTTGGAGTGTTTTTAAACTGTTGGATAAAAAAAAAATCTTTCTTGATATGCCCACTTGCAACTGTGACATCTGTGCTTCAAAGTTTCTGCTGATGTGATGCGGGGCCTCCTAGTAATGAGATGAAGCACAGTGCTTTGGAGGAGAAAAATCTCAAGACAATTATCCAGGGTGCTTTGGAATACATTTAATAAAATGATGTTTATGATGCCAAAGACCAGGGCTGGCTCCTCATTAGCTGATCTATCCGTTGCAAGTGTTGTAGTGGCATTAGTATTTTGGGTTACTCTTCAAACGCTCCCATATTTATACCCATCAAATGGCGCGGACTGCCTATGACACCCTTGTGTGCATTCGAGGAACTTACTCAGTTAAACACCACTGTATAAAAAAAGAAATATGAGCTAAACTTGACAAGATCAAACCCCATTGGTGAACGTACAGATGCTGGCCAGTGTTCTTAGAGGGATACATTATTCATGTCCTCCTCCAGCATGGGGTGTCTAATGAGAGCTTGGTGACTGTTTTTGGAAATGGACTCATTGAAATCTCCGCTTGACCCACACTAGATGGAGGAATGCAGGGACGAGGCTTGCCATTTGTAGTGCGGTGGAAGTGAAATGAAAGGCCAACTAAGTTCAGTAGGACTCATTTAGAACTCCTGCTAGAACTTTAGATGTTATTCTGAAGTCTACATGAATCAGAGTCGTGTCTGCCTTTTCATCTCTCTGCAGTTATAGTGGAATAATAATAAGATGAAGTCCGCTAGACGGATGTCATCATCACAACATCAACACGTGCAGTTTGTGAAACAGTAATCGGTATAATTCTTGTTGGCAGTATTCTTATTTAAACCAGTTCAAGTTCAATATTTTTATAGTGGCCAGAATATACGGCAGCAACACTGATACTGTATGTGCCAATATCAGCCTATAGCAGGGGTTCTCAAACTTTTTAGCTTGCGACCCCCGAAAATAACAGTGCTCACGACCCACACTATCCCCAGAGGTGGTAGAAGAATAACAGCCATATTATTATTTGATAGTATTTTAATACAGGCTAGTAGCAGAATACATAAAAGTAGTGTATATACTGTACTACTGCTAACAATTATCAATTATGGCTAAACTATGCCATTTTAATAATGTTAAAATGTTATTTAATTTCTGCAAATAATCTTGTGACCCCCCCTCGGGACCCCCCCCCCCCGCCGGGGGGTCCCGACCCCCAGTTTGAGAACCACTGGCCTATAGTAAGGGCCCTCTAGTATGTTACATGCCTTGGTTTACCCTTTCAATGCTACAGTATATAATTTCTAAAGGGAAGGATGAACTTATAGAATTTATATATAATTTATCCCATCAGCAATTTCAGATTTAGGCTGTTTTCCTACAGTAGCAGCATAATAAACCATTTCATGATTGACTTGACACTCCCCCAGAGGGTTGTTCTCACATCAAGGAGCCAGGCCCTTTGAATGAATGCAAAATGTGCTGCTAGGTTTGTAATAAGCCAGTGCAACAAAATAAAGGCTGATCACCCTGCGGCATGCTAGTTCAGTAGGAGGACACTCAACCAAAGGCGGAGAGCACCCATCCTATTAACAGCACACCCCCCTTGAAGAGGAAGACAAGGGATAGTGTGTCGTCTTCATCCCTAAATCACAAGCAGCAATAAGATATTCAGACTGAAGGGCCTCAATTAGAGACTTTAAAACTCTGCGTAATTGGCGTCTTACTGCAGACTGCCTCTGGATGTGATATGCACAAATGAACACAGGCTAACTTTGCGTCTATGGTGTTGTGATTGTCACGGAGTTGGGTGGGTTCAAGGTAATGGGGAGGCGGGGGCTGTATGCTCGTGTGCCACCCTCTCGTTTTGTGCGCTGGCAGTTTAACTACTGCACGGCAGCACTGACAATATGTGACTTGCATTATAAAGCAGTTTAAACAAAAACTTTTACATACCTGTGCACCTGTGATAATTGACTAACTGTATGTCAGAGCATACTGTTGTCTTCTTTGCTTTCTTTTATCTTCATTTTAATATTTTCCATAAACTTAAAAATGAGTCATTGTTTCTTATTTTACATCCACAGTATCATCCTCAACATGTTAGTCATGCTAGTGTTTTATAGCAAACAAATTATAATACAGAGGGAATGCTATTCTTAATTCCATTCTTAAGTAAAATTTGGATTCTTGAACTGTTTACGATGTACTTACTTTACAACACATACTTATAAATGTACTGTAAACTGCTACATTCAATATCAGCTGCTTTGTCAATATGGTAATTAGGATACATTCGTCCCATTAATTTCTCTACCATGCGTTCTCACTGTCATGCCTTCCCCATCTATATTCATATATTGCAGTGTTATGTTCCTTACTAAAACATTACTAAAACATAATTCACTGCTTGACCATTGAACTATGCTAACAACAACAACATCAAGGTATCAGCTCAGTGTTAGCCCTGTTACAGACCTGGGCTGCTTCACCATGACTAGACAGACCTGAGTTCTCTACAGTCCAAACATGTAAGCTTCACCATGACTTTTCAACAGAGGGCTGCTTTCTGTCAGTCACGAGGAACACATACGGCATGTGCCCCCACCTATAGGAGTTTAAGCCCTCTCCACCTGACCAGCACCTCAGTATGTCTTCCAGACCCGGCATACCTAGAGTGACCGAGTTAGCGCCCGGCCACTGCAGAGCCCCCCCTGGAGGCCCACCATGGCACTGCGGCCTTTGGCCGATGGGCTATGTTCGGGGAGTGGGGGTGTTGTCACACGGAGCTACCTTAAATAGCAGCTAGGGGTCCAGTTCAAGCAGGGGCTCCCCCCCTCATGGATCAGAGACTGGCCTCTGTCTCGCTGCCTCCATGCTGGCAAGCTCATGAATGTTTCAGTGGTGTGCTGGGAAGTCTGCTTGTAGAGCCAGGCCTAATCCTGCCATCCTCCAGCACTTCCGTCGCAGCCTGCCAGAGAGGAGGGGGGCGAGATGTGGTCAAGCAGATGCAGATATTGAACTACCTCAGGGCGGCTTTAGTCCCCTGTCACATCCTGTCCCACTCCCCCAGACCAGGAAGTGGGATTAGAGTGAAGTTAGCCATCCAGCTAACTCTCGCTTTCTTACTCGTAGGTCACAACCCACATATTCTGCCAGCGCACTGCTATACGTCTATTAGCACTTTGTTGTTTTTGTCCTGAAAACTTGTGTTCTTAAATCAGAATTTAAATGTTTTTATTTATGTTGTGTATCACATACACACAAAGACCCTTTAGTCATTATGGTTTTGGGGTCATTTTGTACCACTTATTGTCTATTTACAGTATTGTGTCTTAATTGGAAGGATGAGAGCTACTGTAAAATTATTGGAAAATAATCTAGAAACCCAACACTTAAATTCAGTCAGTGTACAGTATGTAATTTGCAATCTGACTGTTTTATTGTCATTTTTTTTATTACCGACATAGGTTTGTGTAGTTTTTATTTTGATTAAGTAATTTCACGCGTGTGTATGTGTGTGCCTGTGTGTGTGTGCGACTATGGCACTATGCCCCGTAGGACTGAAGGAAGCATGCTGGCTGCTCCTGCCCATTTGCTGACTCAGTAAAGGCTACATTTGCATAATTGTCTCTTTAATTGGTGCCAGAATACAGCCCTTTTTATTGTAAGCTAAGGAGTCAACACTAAATGTGTTACACAGATATGGAGGGGTGGAGGGAGATTACCAAGCAAGCAAATTGCCGGCTCACTTTTTTTCATCTCTGCTTATAACCTGATAATGGTCTGTGCTAATAAACACACATTCTCCCACTCATGTTTTTTTGCAAGATAATTAATGATTTAAAAAATGCTTCTCTGATTTGAGAGAAGATAGTTTTACATATATTGCAGATATGGATGCTAAACTATCAAATACATACAATATGGGGAGATATAAAATATGACTTGAATGCAATACGTTTTATGCATATACTGCAACATGAAACATAAAATTGTACATATACGAAGACAAGAAATACAGTGATATACCAGATGGTTCAGCCTGGACAGTACACTTGAGATAGTGAGCTGTACCTTGCTGCTGAACAAGCAATGTACATACGGGGTCCCATATGCATTGTACAGTCCAGTGGCATTATAGCCCCCTCCCCTATCTCACAGGCTTCAGCTGGGACCCCTGTTAAATTCTATGCTGCTGAACAATTAACTGAGAAACTGTGAACTATAATCATGTAATTAATATTTTGTGCAGAAGAAGTGGGAGCTAACTTTAATTGAATGAGTATTTTAGAACAGGTCAGAGAGTAGTACACATAGTTGTGTAACCAGGACAACAACATTTTGACTCCCCTGGTGAGCCCGTATTTCAAATGTAGACTAGGCTATTTTCCCCTCCCGCTGGCTTGGTACTTATGCTGTAGCTGGATATACAGTATTTAGGTGTAAGGGACTGTTGAATCAGAAGCTTTGTTCCATTTGAGACTGTCCTGGCTCTGCAGGACATTCTGCTTCGCTGTACTGTCAACACTTTGTGTGTGTGTGTGTGTACACAATCAGTGGTGGATAGATGTTTTTTTTTGAAAGTGACTGTGGTATGAGTGTTTGTGCTCCTGCTTCTGCATTTTCTGTGCCGGGCAAGCCTGTGATCAGCCTGAGACTAGCCTGCAGAGAGCTGGCATTGCCTCCAATCTCATTCTATGTTCAAAGGTAAAGCAGGGCTCTCATAGGCCCGTCTTTGATGTGCTCTTCGACACCAGAGTGAATCACTGCCACCGAACGTCCCCTGACAGACGACAAAGCCCAAAAAGAAAAAGTCTTAATTGGTAAGACGTCTTCTCTACACACAGGGGTTCCTATTTCAATTTCAATCGCAAATGTATGTTTCTTGGGCTCGCCGCTATTATTTACGACGAGGCGTAAACAACGGTTGAGGATCTGAGCCAGGATTAGCAGTAGAACAATGCTTGTCTCACAGTGAGCATAATTCATACAGTATACATCACTGTATCTGCAGAATACTGTATGTACACCTAAATATACAAATTAAACTCGGTCTTAATAAATCTCAGCAGTATCATTTATACTTAATTTGTCTTTTGTAGTATAATACACCGTCTCTAGATAGTCTTTGAATGATCATTTAATGTTACTCTTGACAAGATACTTTGGCTCGCTGAAAATAATGCAAATTATCTCAACAAGGGGTTAAATTTAACAGCACCCAGAAGCCTTTTATGCATTTTTTCCAAAGAGCAAGCATGGAGCAAATGAAATCAAATGCATGTTGGTGCCAGAAGAATATGACCACCTTAGCATCTCAGAGGAGCATCTGTCTTAATGATTTATACCGCCACAGAGACCTCTGAGAATTAGCAGTTGAGGGTGATATTCACGCAGTCGTTTCACTGTTGCAAATGAGTGTCCCTTGGATGCATAATGGGAGGAAGAAAAACTGGTGAAAACTGGCTTTGTGTGGGAAATTATCCCAGTTTTGAGAACGGGGATTATGCACCCTTGTTTCTCGTTGACTGAAGAGACTGCCTAAATACTTGAGTTTGATTGCCGTGCCATGCAGCTCAGGCAGGGCATCTTCATGAGGTCGACCGCCTCAATCGTCAGATGAGTGACTCAGTGTTTAAGAAGTTTGTTTAGGAGTGGTTGCCAGGAAAACAAGGTCGTTGCTAAGGGATGGACCTCTTTAAATAGGGACATGCCCTCGTTGTTATTTGAATATGGATAATAGGCTCTAATTGACAAATGACAACAGATTGTACTGCAGTTTTGTGCTGTACAATTTCCTGTGCAAATACATTTCTGAATAAATACTGCAATTTATCGCAGATTTTTTTATTTTGCCCCACCATTTGTCTTTCTTTTGCAGGTGTAATATCAGTTTCATTAAATGTAATTTCCTCAGAAAGTAGGGGTTGGAGTAGAGACAGAATAGGTGTTAGCTATGGAGCATGCAGGTGTGGGAGGGACGTGCTCAGTGTAGGGATTGTAGTAGAGACACGGTAGGTATTAGCTATGGAGCATGCAGGTGTGGGAGGGATGAGCTCAGTGGAGAAGAGTCTAGCTGCAGAAGGGCACTCTGGGGCAGGGGCACTGTCGGGCATATGGGCGGGGCAGGGGCACTCTCAGGCCTGTGGGCGGGGTTTGGGAATTGTTGGCTGAAATTAGTTTAATTATTTTACAAAACAAGTAGTAGAAGCAGAAAGTAGAGTGCACTTGGACTATATGATGTAAATAATTTGAAAATTTTGAATCTTGTTATGTAATTAACAAACACCCCAAATTGTAAAAGCAGTAATACGTTTTTGAGTTGAAAATAGTCTCATATGAACAATTAAAAAGAAGTGAATGGCTATTATACAAATGCTGGAATACGTTTGCTCGTCCATTTAAATCCGCGTTTCAAACTAATTTGTTTTTGTTTGAGTTTAAAGCAGTGTCTCGATGGAGGAGTAGTTAACCGACAATTTCATTCTAGCGTTTGGAGATCAATCTTTTGTCCATAAACGTTAATAAAATGAGCACATATACTCATGTATTTTAACAAGCACAAGTGATATAGTGTTCCATCATGTTGATGCAGTTTAAAGAAAATTGCAGATGCCCTGCTACAGTTAACACAATATTAATCATATTTTGCCCAATG